>BGPR01015566.1:0-32996 GCA_013235015.1 Araneus ventricosus
ATTGTTGTTTTCCAGACTGGAATCATTTTTCTTGTTCGCACCGTCTGTTTCAGTTTCTCTCAATACAAATTATATGTGTATATATTTCTATCTACAGGGACACACTAAGAAACCATAAATACTACACTTTTCTTGAATCGTACACAAAAATCCATACTATTCATCTCGATAGACCTTTTTCAGGAACGACATATTCCAAACCCCGTACCTCCAAAATTTGATGAATACAGAAACTCCATAAAGAGACGAAATTTATTTCTCCTATACATAATCTGAACTTCCGTGTACAGTAGCTCTATTCGCTGAGATCCCTCGATAGAAAATCTCATTTCCCGTCTTGAAGGGACAGGGGGGAAAGTAATATCCCCCCTCGCGCCAGCCTGACACTCGCGCAGATCGTATTTAGTGAGAAATGTCCCTTCGCAATACAGGGTCTCAGTGATGGATGATCATTCACCGAGTCCGCTCGCTTTACGAAATGAGAATATTTTTCTTCAAAACTGCGATGTTTTGGAGGTGTTTTAGGACCAGCTGTAGGTCTCAGGGCCCAAAGCAGTTTTATGTGCCTGAGAAATGTCGTAGCAAACATACTGGACCATTTTCTTTTTTCTTGTAGAAAGGAACTGTTTAGCTCATTTTTGGAAATGGGTTGGTTAATTTTTAAACATGAAATTGCCAAAAAGTCTCATCGTTATCTTTAAAGTATATGCCTACGCTTAGATCACTTAAATAAATGGAAAATAATGTTTAAATGTGTACGTCTATACGCAGAATTGCTTTAATTGGTTTTAATTTAACTGGTTTCAGAGGTTTTCCAATAAACGAGGTGAACTTTCAGTCACTTGGAAATACCCGAAATGGTTGAGCATATTTTAGTATTAATAATAATAAGCGTTTAAATATAAAATTGTGTTATTTGTATTGGAATGACTTTGTCATGGGGGAGTTCGTTTCCAGATATACTTTTTTGCATACTGATGGTAGCAGAAATGATAGTGACTGTACGGGCAGTGGGATTTATATTAAAACACATAATCAAGAGTTAAAAATTCAGAGGAGGAATCCCGATTTCTGCTCTGTCTTTCGCAGTGAACTAATAGCCATAGATGAAGGCCTTGACTCACTCTTATCCTTTTCTTGCGGTAATGAAATTTGGATACTAACAGATAACAGAAGGTCTATCCAACATTTGGACAATTGGCATAGAGTAAGAGATAATATAGGAATAAATATGCTTAACAAACTTAAAAGTCTCTCAGTATCTTAATGGATTCACCTGCATTGGATTCCTTCTCATGTCAACATTCAAGGTAAAGATATTGCAGATGCACTTGCTAAAGCATGTGTTGATGATGCTTCAGTGTCTTCCGCACCTCTCACCTACTTGGAACTGTTCTCTAGAGCTAAAAGCATGAATAAAACTGTCTCATTCCACCGGTTCATCACTGGTATCAAGGTTCTCGACCAGGTGGCTGTCTATCAATTGACTGCAACAGACGCGACCAAACAACTCTTAATGGGCATATCAGAAGTTTGACTTTCTCTGAAAATTCTAAGTGATTTGAGATCTGCCCAAAATGTACTGCAGAACAGGCCACACCTGATCATATTCTTGCATGCCTGGGGCTTTCCAAACAGGATCTTGTTTCAAATCCTCTGTTGACTTTGGATTTCTTTGGGGTGCACAGGCTCATGGACCTGATATAGCTCTGCTGATCTTCGGGGATCATCAACAACAACAATTTTTTTGCCTAAAGTTTAATTTAAGATTATGATTAAATTTAATAAAAACATTTTTAAAATACAATTTTATTGTATGCTGAAAAGTAATATTTTATTTTAAGTATTTCTTATTTGTTAGCTTTTAATTTATAACTCATTAGTAAAAATATTATGGAATCTTAAAATCAATTTTTTTCTCCAATTCGCTACCAGGTAGTATCATTCGCATGAAATCAGAATTTAATTAAAATAATCGATTGCCTGATAATTAAATTCTGAAAATATTAAACAGTGTATTTTCGTAGATAACACACAATTGTCCAAAATTTCAAAACTCTATAACATCAGGAAGTGATTCTAAGGGTCTCACACTCCACAAACTTGCATTTTTTTTTATAGATACAGTAAAGCACCGTTTATACGTTTCGCATTTATACGTTGTTTCATCACCGTCCTGATTCATTCGTTTTCATTGTAAGGACAAAGTACTTCGTTCATACGCCGGAAAGCTTCGGTTATATGTCGTTTTACCCTGTTCTAAAATTGAAAATTTTCTCCTTTCTAGTATGCAGGAATGGCGCTAGAGTTTGCCCGACGGGAGCGGCCGATTTGCCCGACAGGGGGGCACGATCTCCCCGACGGGGGACGAGTGTTATGAAATTGGTCTCAAATTTTCCCCAGATTATTATTTATCAACTACAGTTGAATACCCCGTATAAAAATTTTCCCCGACGGGATACAAAATTTTCCCCCGACGGGGGGGGCACAGCATCCCCGACAGGGGGCCCTGGCCCCCCGGTCCCCCCTCTGGCGCCACCCCTGATAGTATGTGAACTGTAATAAAGATATCATAACTTTGAAATTAATCACAATTGATGAATTAATAGAAGGAAAATTGTCTGGTTCTAATGTAAGCGATGAGGAAGAATTTATTCCGCCTTCCTTTAACCCTATAATGACGACTTGGGCGGTTTCGGGGGCTGAGATGATTTTTGATTAACGACTACGAAACCGGTCTTGAATGTTTGGATAAATTTGAGGATAAGCAGGAATTCAATACGAATGCAGTGATTTGTACCAATTGAGGAAAAATTTCGCAAGTGAGATGAGGATCCAGCCGATAAATCTATATTTATAAAAGGTTAAGTTCGATGCTAAAAAAAAATGAAGCAGAACCTTACTCAATCGCTAAAGAGTTAAAGATGCATTGAGAAAGTTCGAACTTGCTCGCATTTCTTTTGTCAAAAGAATAGTGAAATAGCATCCAGTGAACATCATTCGATTCATAATGCTGTACTTAATACACACAAACAATCAGCACGACAGACGACGGTTAACGTTTTTTTTTTTTCTAAATAATTAAACGCCTACCTGCATGCACATAAATCGATGCATATCGACCATAAATCGATAAGATATACTATGACTCAATATATGCAGTAAAGGCATGATTTTTTCATTTTTATGATAAATGTTTAATTTTAAAATTTCATTATTGATTTCCATACTATGTAGTATTATACTGGTACCATCTTAAAAAACATTAAAATTATTGCTTTTTAATTAATTTGCATTAGAAGCCTTAAATTTGTAACAATCCAAGTTGTCTATTAAACTTTCGATTATACGTCTTTTCATTTATACGTTCCCTTGAAAGACGTATAAACGTTGCTTTACTGTACAATCGATGTCATTCACAAAACAACTAAATTATTTACTTCTCTAAAAAAATAAGTTTCGATCATTTAATGGGTTGGTGTTTAGAAATGGGTCGTTGAAAGTAACTTATAATTCTGCCAAATTTAACAGCATTTTAAAAGAAATCTCAAAATACAGACAATTTTGTGCAAGCGTTTTGCAAAATTTACTGATTACAATTTGCGACAATACTAGTTTAATACAAAATCTAGTTTACCTTTTAATTTTGATGTTCTGTATAATTACTGTGGCACATACATATTTCAAAAACTAAAAGTTTCATAGCATCTTGGAAATAAATTCAAATGTGTCGAACTATCAGCAAAAAGGTGGCTTTTTCTTCCTTATAAATTTTTCTTAAATACCATTAAAACGGTTTTAGATCAAGAAATTCAGCTTATATTTTAATTATAATTCAGAATATTTCTCTTTTGATGCTCCACAAAACAAATCACTAGACCTGGAACAACAAATTCAATGCATATAAACATTGAAAAGTGACAATAAGCACTAGAAAGGGACTTCTTTTGACGTGAAAACGTCTTTCCGCTCGTTACAGTAATAGCAGGTCTAACTTTCTTGTGTGACAAAATACCGTCAGATTTGAATCACTAATAACTACGAGACTAATAATGCGAAAAGAATGGTTGATCCCACAACGGATAGATCATATCTGTAATAGTTTGTCGCATAGTATTTGTTTTTTCTGTGACGTCATCGTGCCAGTGTAGGCGCATGCGCGTGATTGTTATGAATTAGCTTTATGTAAGGTTATAAATAAGTGTAGAGTGGAAACGCGGTTAGCTAGGAAGTTGATTCTGGTGTCATTTTAAAGAGCTTGGGCAGTATTACTAGGACCAAAGTCAGACAATAAAAATAGTTATCAGAATATAAGTACAAATTGGTATTAAATTGAAAATTTCAAACTCCGTATGTTTTTTTATTATAACATGCAGAGTTTTCTTTCGAATTGTACGAAACTTACAGAACACTTGACAATACGTAAAAGAAACATTGTATTAAAATTTGAATTCAAAAATGTGAATATTACGGGAAAGGTGAATATTTGTAGTAAATAATGTTTTACTGCGCATACGTGCAATGTAGTTCTATATACTGTCTACAGATGGCGCCATCAAAAGCTACTCTAAACAAAACATAAGAAAGGCGCAGTTCGGGTCCGCGCCGTAGTTTTTTCGTGAAAACGTCGGGATAAAATCATAAAACAAGTATTTCGTATTAATATGTAATTTAATTATCAATTGCTTTAATACAATATTTACGCAGAGTAGTATAATAGTTACAGAATAGATAAATCACAAGTTTATCGCTAGCAAGGGTCTGTGGTAGCTTGTGATTTATCTATTCTGTAACCATTATACTAATCTGTGTAAATATTGTATTAAAGAGATTGTGTTAATTAAATTGCATATTAATACGAAACACTAGTTTTATGATTTTATCCCAACGTTTTCACGAAAAATCTACGGTGCGGACCCGAACTGCGCCTTTCTTATGTCTTTTTCGAAATGTTAATGCTATTTTATTTAATTACTAAACATAATGCTGACATGTTTCGGCAATAACTTCAAACATATTATTTCACTAATATATATGAAACATATATTTTAAAGTATTTTCATACTATTTTATAATTTAATTAAGTTTAAACTAGGGAAAAAATGAACAAATAATGTCCTGGAAATACGTAACCATGAAAGTTTTCTACATTAAATAACATTTGGAAATAAAAATAATTAGTATTTTCTTTTCTACATCATTTAATTATTACTATAATAGCCCAGATCTGACTCTCGGTAACGCTCTGACGTCATCAACCATAAAACCCGAGCCATAACACTACGAGACGTTAAACAGCATTCATTGTTAGAGATCCAAAATTTCAGTAATTTTAAATTTAAGAGAGTAATTGCCGTTCTAATTTCACATTTAATAGCTCTAAAATGGTGAAATAAAATTTTCTATCCATTGATATAAAATTTATCTCGCTATGATCAATAGCTTCCGAAAAATTTTAAATTATATTAATCATATATTTCAAATTAATTTCCGTTTTTTAATAAAAATGTAGTAAATCACGTCAGTGTTATATCATGCGTGTGATATCGTTTGGACTCCACGATGCATCTGATTATTTATTGAATCGTGATTATATAATTTGATGATATTTTTTGGCAACGTTTGACAAGCAGAGAAGTGCTTTGTTTTGATTAGAATTTCGAAAAAGAATTCCTTTGAAATTTTAACTTTTGACTTGCGTTTGACAAACTGAAAATTTAACGGTTATTGAATTATAATAAAATTGTTAAACAACGAAAAATACTTCACACGGAATGTTGTTTATCAAGAGGCTTTTTAAATAAAGAAATAGGTAAATAAAAATAAATATTTCCTGCCATAAAACATATGTTTATTTTATTTGTTTTCAATCAATGTTAAATATTTCTCTCGTATATATATATATCTATTTAAATACGTCAAATTTGACGGGAAACCTCTCGAATGAAGAAGCAATTTACACCCGTCATACCGTGACGGGTGATTTTCTAGTTATTAAATAAGTATATAAGTAATAGAGGTGTTTTTTATATGTATTATTTTCAAAATTTACCAAGGTGTATCATATATAATTTTCTTCAGACAAATTTCTGAATTCCAATAATTTACTGACAATCAAATTCAAACCTGTTCAAAAGCATTTAAAATTGAGAAAAAAACTAATCATTCAACTTTTAAAATATATTTTATTTCAAATGCTGAGCGTGATTTTCGTTGAAGTTCAGCCAATTTAAGAACTTCTGAAATCTAAAGGAAATTCGAATTTTGAGTTACAATAGAAAATAATGTCTCTCGAAGCATGATGTTTTCGATATCAAAACTCGACGTTTATTACCTGTTCTCTGAAAAATATCGAAGGATCAATCTAAATATGGAAAGAAAATGCTTCTGCCAACAAAACTTCTGGCCTACGGCTCCCTTTAAAGTGGACTTCGGAGTTCTACAAATCGCCAGAAGGTAGCAGAAACGATATTGCATAAAAAGGAAAAACTCTATTTCAAAATATATTGCTGACACAAATTTTTTATAATGATAGAATATTCCAGTTTGCTGGTGGAAAAGTGCTTTTTCGACCAGTTATTTAAAAGTAAATACGAGTTAGACTATTTTTAAAAGCGGGGGGAAACGTGATCTGCATAGATCACGTTTCTTCCTGCTTTGCTGCTGTCTGATTTTTTGGGACTTCGTTTAATGGACCCTTTGCTTGCTTTCAAATACAATCTGCAGATTCCATAGGTTCTACCTTAGAGTCATAACGTCATTTTAAACTTCGGTCCATTTTTTACTGGCAGAGCTATAAAAATATTTTACAGTCCTTACAAGTATATAAAATTTGTATTAAATTTTTAATTTAGCTAAGTATCGTAATGGTTCTGTATGGAAAAAAGATTAAAATTTAATAAAGCAGCATCATTATTGTGTGTTTGGGGGTATCAAAATTTATTTTTTTAAAAAATAGAAGTTGAGTGTTAAAAGAAAGCAAATTTAAGTCAAGTTTTTTGAAGCACGTCTTTATTTTCAAAATTTGTATTCGGTGTTACTAAAAATGAATACGAGATTATTCAAAATTCAGCCTATGGACTGTTAAGCCGGTCATTCACAAGTGCTCCACTCCACGCAAATGACGTGGTGGCTCTATATACCATTCCATTTTTTTAGCCCATTCCTTTAGGCAGATCATTCACGGGCACACCACGAAATGCAAATCCATCTGCCACGAGTCACTCCGCTCCCTTATCACACCTAGTTCTCCCCCCCCCCCCCCAATTCTAAACGCAATTCTCCGCCTGCTCCGATTTCTTCTAGAGCGAGAGAGCTTCATCCCTCCCCACCACCAATTTACAGCATTATGGCCCGTCACTCCAAATAGAACGGCTGGATATCCAAAATCTTTGTATGTCCAAAGTTCCGAGCACAAGACTCCAATTCCTATCGGTTTCTTGCACTGAGGACCGATTTTGGCGTGAAGAGGTCGAATTTGTATGAAGTAGAGCGCTCGTGAATATCCCACTTTATGGGAGGTAGAAAGTGTACAAAAAACGTCAGAATCCCATACGAATGCATGATCGGAAATGCTCACCAGATGTGCTATAGGATACAAAGATACGAAATTACAAGTCAATAATGGGTGAGTTCTCTTTATTTGGCGATACTTCACATGGATACAAGGATTCGAAATGACAAGACAATAATGAATGAAAACTCTTTATTTGGCGATATTTTACGTTTAGTCAGTACGTACACACGTCCAGCTTCACAGCAACTGCTCAAAGTTATCCACGCTGCACTGTCACGGTGTATGGAGTGATGAATCCTTTTGAAAATACCCGTCATGTCGCTGACGTTAAATGGAAATTCTCATAACGAGGTAGGATGTCTCATAGAATCTGGGTTTGAGGGTCTGCTTATCCAAGCTGAATAAATTGGGCTAACTACAACGCCAGAAAACAGTGCCCTCTAGCTCATGCGGTTGGCTTTTACGGTCATACTTTGATTTTGGCTTGCTTCTGTGTTTCCTCTCTCCCCTAAAAGTTTTTACAGTGAATTTTTAATTACCCCATATATTTTTCGTTATTAAATATATATAAATAATAAAATCGTTTCTAGGACTACCTGAGTTTCAATTAATATGCTCATAGTCACAGATGATTCATGGTTTCATTAGAAGGTAAAGCAGAAATAGTGCATGTTAACTTTTTCAACTTTTGGACGTTGTATTCCTGTGTTGTGCTTCTTTCTTGTAATGAGTTTAAAACCGTCTTTGGATAACAGCAATAGATTTCAGAACAGTCAAAGAAAGCATACAATTTACTTCCTTTTCTTATGAAGACATGACATCATAAAAGTTCCAGACGAAAAAAAACGTACATCAAACTTTCCTTTGTGCGATTTTTTTCTATCGTATACGCTTACAAAAAAAGAGCCATTTTAAATTGCACACGAACTGTGTGGACAGCCTGTAAATAAACATGCTAATAAATGTTTTTCATGTTCTTTTATCTTTCTAATAATTTTTTCCCGGGACTTCCTATTAAATGACACTCATTTATCAGACGACAAATATTTGCTGTGCTAGCTTCGAATAAATGAAATTTAATTCTAACACCCTTTGCGCTTCTGCAGCCATCTCAAACCAAATTATTTAATTTCATGTCTTACATTGAAGGAAAGCAAACACACATTGTTCTGAAATGGGACAATAAGGATCCTGGGGATAATGCTGGGAACCAAACTTTGCGCTTGACAGCCTTCATGCTTACACGGTTAGCGTAAAGTAAACGACTGTGATAATTTGATAAAAGGACAATTAATGCAAGGAATATTGTAACTGAATTTGAACTAAAACAGCTTACAGTATTGCCTACTTGTAAATTGTCCTTTAATTTTTGGTAATTTGTTCTTACTTTCAAAAATCGGTTATGCAGTGATTATATTTTTTCGAATTAAAACATTTAATACCGCATTTTTATTTTTCCCTCTCTCTTATGCTTATTTAAAGTAGCTCAGATCTAACAGAGAGCTAAACTTTTATTCTTATTAAGAACTTCTAGTTGTCAAAAAATATATATATGTAGCATTTTTCTGCAGCTCATCGCAATACGTCGACAAATATGATAAAGTTCCAAACCTGATTATCAAATAGGATTCGAAATTTAATCATTTTGATGTTCGAATCGGAATATTTCCAAAATTGATTTTTTGCGGCTACTCCTATGTTAAGGAAGGTGCAAAAAACCTAAGGTGAGTGCTAGAACGGGAAAACTGTTCAGAAGGTAGAGTTGTCATATATTAATCCGATTAAATGTTTATTCTGTTTCAGACGTCGTTTTTTTTATTTATTCATTTTTGACAGATGGAAGCAAGAGAAGATGAAGGTAATAAATGGATTAATTAGCTCTGCTTCGTTCAAGAGTTCTTCAAATGAAGAAAAAAAACTATTGATTTGGTTCTTACAGTGGGGCTCATTTATTTGTGTATATATCAGATTTGTATTCAAGTAAATTACATTCCTGTGTTGTGGCAATACCTAATGTTTTGTTTTTCTTTCGTTACCGCTCTTAATTCATTGAAAAGATATCTGGAGTGATTGTGGCCTCGATATAGCTGGGAATTTGGAATTTTTTACTTTCAAAAATCAGGAATTTCCGGATGTGTGTATCGTAGATCATCATCTTTTTCAATTTTTGTTTTAGAACAAATATATCCTTCAGATTTTAATTGAATGATTAAATTGGCTATATATGGGACATCTTTAGACACTGATTGCCTAGAAGTTGCGCAGATTGTAAAATATTACTTATTTTTATTGACCAAATGTTAAGTTGTTAAGTCAGAAAGCCATTCTCGCAAACTTACTGGTAAAGATTTTAGATATAAATAAATGCACAGTTTCCAAAATTCTTTACATTCCACGAAAAATATAAACATAGTACTTACCAGAACTTAACCATTCTCATCTTCTCCCCCCAAAAAGTTAACTTTTAATAAAAGTTCAGAATTTTCTTTCTTATGATATTCATTGTGGTTTAATTGCTTCATATATATTGTTTTCAGCACGCGACGCTTTTACGATTTTGCCTTCCCTTCCGAAATTTAAATAATCAGAAAACTGGATCACCCCCGCCCTGCCTTAGAACCCGGGTCATCTGAATGACAGCCGCTCGAGTACTTTACTTTATTTTACACTACGACACACCCCTGACTGTAGGGTTAAAAATCTCCGGTTTGGAGTTTGGATGCGTGTGCGTAGAAACTTTATTGAACAAAAAAAAAATACAGACAGTGTTTAAACATAGACGAAATACATGTGAGAACTATAAAAACAATGAAAAATGAGTTATTTACAGTGAAAAGAAAAACTCGAGAAGCAGAAACAATTTTAAGACAGGCCCCAAAAGTTCACTGCTTTTAAAAACTTGTAGGATGACTGATTAGGTTCCTTGGTATTGAAAACCTAGAGGGTCGGGGTCCATCAGTCTGGGGTCTTGGTGAGGATATACTGAGGCCAGAGTCCTAGTAGCCATTACTAGCCACGGCCAGACCCCTTCCGTAGGAGGTACGTACTGGTGGAGGGACCCAAGCCCCACCATTAGTATACACACCAGGGAAGCGAGGACCCGCTTACTTATCAGGCGGCTTCTCATCCGTGAACTCGCAGTGCACCCGTTGGGATCCGTAATTTAGATAAAAGAGTTTTCGAAAAAAAATCAAAATTTCTTTGATCAATTTCAATGCATTTTTGAGTTATCATGATCACATAAATATCACAAGCACTCATCCCGTTAACGCATTTAACCCATTATTTACCATGATTCCCTTTTTGGAACACTTATTTTACATTTATTTCTACCTAAGCAGTGGAACCTCTAGCTCTGATAGTTATACATAAATGTTAACCTGACTGCTATAAAAGCTACAGATTCAAATAAAATAATTTTTCTAATTAAAAATTAGTTTATTAATTCTAATTTTTTTTAAAATCAAAATAGTGTCATCTTCTATTAATTCCTATTATCATACTAATGCAATTTTATTCGAAAAGTGAAATAATATTGGTTAATTCTAAATTTGATACAGAACTACATTTCTTTTCATAAAACCACATGTGAAATTTCATTCAAGTAGGTTGTTTATATTTCTGAGTTATCGTGTTCACGTGCACACGGACTTTCCGTTCAATAATTTGGCTCAAAATTTGAATAGGCATCTAACGATTTTAACGTGGAGACCGCACACTTAATTTTTTTTCTTCTAGTAAACGTGTTTACAGACAACAGGCTGTTTCTCAATAGATGTGTTTCGGACCAAACATAATTCCAAAAATAGTTTTATCGGAATCAGAAAGATTCTGAAACGTGGGTATTCATCCAATTCTCGAGATAGAACTTTTTCGTGTTTACAATTTTTTTTTCTTTTACTTCGTATACGAGAAAGTAATAAGACAAAGAAAGTGAAACATGAAGTGAAAATTTATTTAAAACTCTTCTTTTAAAATTGCCAATTTTCAAAATGTTTCTGAAATTTACAAAATATTAATAAAAGTTTAATACTGAATCATTTCTTTGCATTATTTTAGGAACTTATTATCTCCTCTTCGTGACTGTTGAGAAAAAGTTAAACACTATGATCAATTTATGGTGAAGGGCAAACTGCCTTAGAACGTTAAAAATCGTTAATTAATCATCATTAAAAATTTAGATATGCAAAATTAGTAAACTGTCTAAACTTTTATATAAAATATTTTGTGCAGAAAAAGAGTTTAATACATGAAACATACCAATCAGTTAATACACAAATTTTTCAACTCTTAAACACTATTTTAACTTTTATAACATAGTGGAACTTGACTAATTTGAAACTGATGGAACCACAGTAAAAATTTCAATTATCCGAAAATTCAAATTGAAATATTTTTATATTTGGCAGCTTTATTAAATAGTACATAGTTAAATAAACAGTTAACTAATGTTAATAGATAAAGCAGTAATACTTTAAAAATATAATAATAATACTTTGAATAATTAAGTAAGTAATTTATAGTACATAGTTAAATAAACAGTTAAGTAATGTTAATAGATAAAGTACTAATACTTTAAAAATATATAAATAATAATTTTAATAATTAAGTAAGTAATTTAAATAAATAAACAGAATACAGTACTCTGTATGCAATAATTGTGCAATAAAACTTTAAAATAAACGGCGTAATTCATATAAAGGCGTAATAATCAAAGTTTTTCTAAAAAGTTATAATTTTTTAATTGAATACATTTCGTTGCAGTAAATCCTTGGAATGAATACGTAGCCTTAAAAAATTATTTATGTACGATCACTGAGGGCACTAATTATGAACTTATTGAACTAACGAAAATCATTTTTTTTTTCTCAATTTTTAGTTCTGACTTTAAAATAACCAAAATAAATTCGAACTACAAACGATATTTTAATATTAAGTTGAAAGAAAATTCAAGGAACCAGAGAAAAAATTAAAATCACCAACGAATTCAAATTTTAAAAATTCGAATTAAATCAATTTCACTGCACATATTAATTTGATTCCAAAAAAAATAATAAAAGTCTGAAGACGTCTTCTAAACGTGTTACATTCATTAAACAACACAGATACGAAAAATTAAAATTATGGATAATAAAATCAAATTCTCTCTAGTGTGAAACTATCCGGGTCCAATCTAGATGTATCGTAAACTTATATTTGTACATTAAAGCATTGTTTAATAACATTTCTCACACACCTGCGCATTTCTATTTCCTAATTAAAAATTCAAGTCCTTTCCTTCCTTAGATTCAGTATCAACTTCCAGTTAACTCAATCCAACTTCTGTTCTTTTACATGAAGCCTCTCTTTAGCTATTACTTATTCAGAAGAGGGGGTAGCGATTGAACTTTGACTTTTAAAGAATTCGCAGTCTGATAGCGAACAAGGAATTCTCAATATTGTCGAAGTGAATTTATCTCTGCATCCACTGATTCAAGAATGCCTGGAAAATAAATCACTATTTATTCTCAGATGCCGTGGCTGAATATATATAGCTAGGCTTAGGAATATCATGTTTCTCTCTGAAAGTTTGTATCTATTCTATAAAGAATCACTTTGTTCAACGCTGATGAAAAGGCAGAAAGTATTTAAATGAAATAAAGCATTGTTTCATGATTAGCGTATTTAATTAATGGACAAATTTATGTATATATTCTACTGCAGAATGCGTTTGTTTTCGAAAAACAGAGCTTACGAAATTAATAACTATTTTTATTCCAAAGACGACTTGCTTTTGGACAATATTTATTAACATATTGTAGTAAGAACATTTCGTTTTCAGAAGTTACAATTGCCTTAATAAGCTGTTTGAAAATTACGTTTTCTTATGAAGAAAGATTTTCACTTGCTTCTTATAAGAATACAGGATTTTTTCCAAAAAAATTATATTTAAAATTGTTTAATATCTTATCTATTTTAAAATAATTCTCTTCTGGAAAGGAAACCAGACTGGCTTTTTCAGTTGGTTGCGAATCGGAACCAAAAGGTCTACTACAATGATAAAAATTAAAAATGCGCGACTTGGTTTTAATTTAGCAAATCATTTTCAAACTTCGAATTGTGACTGGAATTTTACCTTATTTTTTGGAAGCCTTACATCTGTTCCAATTATTTTAACCATTTATACCTTCATAATGGAGTCAATTTATATGATTTAACAGTCGCATGGGGAGAGTAAATATGCGTGTATATATTTGAATGTAGTTTCTCTTATTTTATAAGTCCGCGGTGGCCGTTGGTATTATCTTGGCCTCGGGGCTGGAAGGTTCCAGGCTCGAAACCTGATTCCACCGAAGATCCGACGTGTATTGGGCCCGCTGCACGCTAAATGTTACGTAGAGGGTCAAACGCTCTCCCGTTGGTGTGGTACGGAAATTTGGAGAGGGAGAGACAGCGTAGGTGTCGTCCTCGTCATCCGACCGAGCTTCAAAATTATGAAGTCCGTCCTAAAACAGCTCTCGTCTTGCTCCAAAACAGGACGTTAATATAACTAAACTAAAACTTATCTTATTTTATGACGTAACGCTCTTTATTCTCCTGAAAAATACCCAACGGATTCTGAAATGAAATCGTCCCGGAACATTCGACCTGTATAATATGAACATGAATTGATTCCATTATTTAATACTATTTACAAAGATCATTAGATAAATATTCATATTTGCGAATATAAACAAAGAGGAAGTATGGAATATTTATTAAGTTATATCTATATAATGCGTGCAAAAGCATGAAGGCGAAGAAATATGCTTTTATTCAATATTACGGTTCTAACTCACTGAAGATGTAAACCAGAACTGGAATTTCACAACTTTTTTTTATAAGTACTAACATATTAAAACAGAAAAGGCAAACAAAAAATTTTCTCATGCTTCAATAAAGAAAAATATGACTGGGTGAAAAAGTAGCAAGGGATTCAAAATCTTGAGATGTTTAGTCTCTGACAAATGTATGTTTTCTTAATAATGAGGTCAATTCTTGTTCATGTGATACACGTCAATTGTGTCGTGTCAGTTTACTTTTGCATCGTACTGCGTATTTTGTACGAGGAAAAATTTAAGAGATATCAAGGCACAGCGTAGGTATATTGCAGTTATATATTAGATAACATGCGCAATCACGTTTGTATGACTGTCAGCGCGTGATTTAACATCATTATAAAATCTCTTTTTAATTACAAATATTATTTTTAGGGGAGTTAACTGAATGAAATGTTTGATGTCTTAAAAATAGTAGGGTTATAATAGTGCAACTTGCTCATTATTTTGACTATTATTAATTTTGATTAAAAGGTTTTTGTGATTTCTAAAATTTATATTCTGACAAAGGCACACGCTCCACAAGGATAGGTGCAAGCGCACCACTAATAAAAACAGCACCATCCAGTTTGAGCCCACAGACGAGCCAGTGAACATGTACCCAAATCCCCAAAACTAAAATTTTGTTAATAAATTATTGATTACACAAAATACGTATTTTTAATTGTTCTGTGTTTGTGTTATGCGAATTTTAATGCTAATGTAATAAGTTAAATTATTTTTTAAAAGCTGGCTAGCGTCCTAATATTTTATTTGTATATATCTTTTGACATACTAATCAGTCAGTCAGTGATGATCAGTGATGTAAAATACCCAGGTATTTATTTTTAAGGGTAAATACCTAAAATGGGTACCTGGGTACTTATTTTTCAATTAACTCTATTAAGATAAAATACAGTCACTGCTGTGAAATATGATTTCTCTACATAATATAAATATGTATAGAATATACATTGAGCATTAGGTAAGATAAAAAAAAAAAGAAATTTAGTTTTATGAACCTTTTAAATTATATAAAGGCTAAAAAAATGAATCAGAAAAAGCAAAAACGCAGTACTATATCATAGATCTTACATAAAATGCGTGGCTTAATTGTCAATCCTTTTTTTAATACAATGAGTAAAGGAATAATAATGTATTTGTTGCTTTTTAAAAATGAGAGTTATTTTAACTAAATGAAAAAAAGAAAATAATGAGTTTGGTTTAAAATGATAAACAGCTGATAATAGAAACTAAAATGAAAAGTACCAGACATTGCTGATAAAAAGTTAGAAAATGTTTCAGTTCTAACAGTTTTTAAAAGAGAATTATTCTGAAAGTAATATTTAGTCATATTACTTTCAACAAAGTTAAGTGATCTTTGTAACAACATTTCAGCAACAAGAAATTCGAATTCTTTTGTTGCTGAAACTGTTGTATTATTTGACGATATATTAGATACACATACTCACACAAATTTTCCTAGTTAGATGGCATTCATCTGGATCATAAACAACAATACTTAAATGTTGAAACAAACTTGAAATTGTAAATTTGATGTAGTTGTAATGATTGGAATTTGATTAAGCGAAAATTCATCATCTATTTTATCCCTTTCAAAACCTTTTTTAATCCAATAGAACTTTTGAAATATGTTTTATGTGTTTCTCCATTTTGCTTCCATTGGCATGTTTATACTCAACATTATAGTACATACATTGGATACTTTTATCCTTTCTTAACATTAAGAGCTCAAGCAGGTAACTTTCCCCTTTTTTTTACTTTTAACGTAAAATATATAGTGATATTAATACACGTAAAGTAAGCGACTATGTATTCACTAAATCAAAACAAGAATGTTCGACTTCCAGCACGGTAATGTGAGTAAATTATGGATCACAAAGTTCACTGGCGCTGTCTGTCTCTACTAAGAATAAAGGAGAATGGGTTCATGTTGGTGCTCTACAGGACAAGACCGCAAGGCCTAGAGCAAAGAAATTTGTGCAAACATACTTAAAGCGTGGAAATGTGCACCTCGTGGCCGGTTTTTTTAAAACTTTAATTCATTAAAATTTAAGCGACATTTTGGCATTTTTCCTTAATAACTTCCGAAAATATTACACCATAAAAATGATTTTTACACCATCTGAAAATTTAAAAAATCATCCTTTTAACGATATCAATTAAGTTGTCATTCGATTTTTCTCTAATTTTAATAAATTTTTAAAAATATTTTTAAGCAGAATATTAGAACAAAACTTTTTATTGTTACAATAAAATTCAAACTGTTTTCATTGTTAAACGAAATATTTAATTGAGTGTTTCTCTTCCATTGTTGAAAGCCAAGATTGCCTATTGGATTTTACTTTCTTTTTTATTTGATCAATTTATCTGTGCAATCTGTAAGGGAAGCTCTCAAGATAGTAAGTATATTAGGAAATAATCCAGTTAACTGAACATTTATGGTTGCTATGTTTTAATTCATTTTATCAGCATGTTTTAAGCCAGTTAACATGCCGCTGGACGTAAAACGTCCCGCGCTATTTCTATGTTGAAATCAAGTTTGTTAAATTATAGTTCGTGTCGATTACGTACAATTAGATGTTACTTGACTCCATTAGGGACTTTCAAATAGACAAGGAACAGAACAAGTGCAAGGCTACGTAAAGAACACGGGGTAAATCTCTATCGCAATTTGAAGTTTAAAATTACTTTGTTAAGGGAACTATGAATTTCAAATTATGCATAAGCGAGTCAGTTGAAATTATATTCCCGGCGAAAAGATGATTGCCGAGTATAACATAAACGGTGTTAAAAATTATTACTGTATTGTAAGTGTCATAGCTTTAAACCGGAAAAACTAAATTATTCCCGATCCCGTTTAACTTTTAGAATACTTTATTCTGAACCCTGTTAGCAATTGTATTTTTTTATAATTTAGGCAAAACTTTAAAAAAATTATAAACTATGTATTAAGCATATAAATTTTATATGTTTGATTTTGAATTGCCATTCGCAAATACTTAAAAAAAATATCCAGTTTGGGGTACTTACTTATTTTTTTTTAAATCTCATTTTGAATCACCTTTCGCAAATATCTTTTTTTGCAAAATACCCATTTTTTTGAAATTTTATCTGTTTAATTTTGAATCACCATTCGCAAATACCTTTTTTGCAAAATATCCAGTTTTGGGATAGTTATAATTTTTGTGCTTCATTTTGAATTGCCATTCGAAAACGCATTTTTTTTTTATTTTTGCAAAATATATAGTTAGCAGTATTTATAAATTTTATATTTTTTATTTTGAAATACCATTCAGAAATACATTTTTTTGCAAAATATTCAGCGTATGGGTATTTATAAATTTAATATTTCTTCTTGAATCACCATTCTCAAATACTTTTTTTTTTGTAAAATACCCAGTTTTGGGTATTTATAAATTTTAAGTTTAATTTTGAATCGTCATTCACAAATACTTTTTTTTCTTGCAAAATATCAAATTTTTGGGTATTTATAGAAGTTTGTATGTTTCATTGTGAATCAGCATTTGATAAGTTTTTTCCCCGCAAAATACCCAGTTTTTGGGTATTGGCCCAGGCCTTTTGGGTATACCTGGGTATATACCCAAAAAATATTTACCTACCCACTGGGTATTTACCCACCCCACATCACTGGTGATGATGGATTTTTAACCGAAGATGGGCCACGATGGACCTCAATCTTCGAACTTCAGAAATTAAAGACTAAAAATTTCCCTAACAAGATGCTTTCACCTGATATAAAGAAAAAATAATTTTACTGATCGGGGCAGAAAAATAAAGGTCACTAATTTGTGCACATACTAATCAAAGAGATGAGGGAGAAAAATAAAAAATTGATACCTAAAACGAGGAAGCTTATGAATTTTAATACTGTTCAAGAGCTGTTAATTTCTTCGGATTTCCTAAAATATATTCTTCCCTAGGCCTAATGCAAAAAGAAATGCTATTCGCTCGTAAATCCATACAAATTCTTTCGTAAATTTCCCATATTCCTTTCGTCTTTTGTTCTAACAGAAGAGATTTAGCTTCGTGAAAACGGTAGGGAATAAAAATAAATCGTTTCTCGCTCTTCTGACAGTTAATGGATGACTGAGAGAGGAAACTCTTTTCTGACGACTTTGGCAGAGAATAGTTTAAAGACGAATTCGCTGCTTCTCAAAGTTTGAGTGAAAGACCTCCATTTTTTTTAATATAAATATCTTGAAATATGGAGCAAGTTTCCTGTCGAGAACGTAAAAAAGGAGCTATCCATTGGCGGATGTGGATATATTTAAATTCTTCGAATATCATACAAGATGATAATCCAGTATTTATTTAAAAGTAGATATATGAATGGGTTTCCTTCAAAGTGCTTAGAGATTTCTTTTGAAGTCTGAAACTTGCAGAGCTAGTTATTATCAGCTTTGTTGTGTTCAATATTCTATTCTGGTATCGAAAAGAATTCCAATATCTACAAGCATGCATAATCAAAAAAATTTCAAATTCCTAGGCTTAGACACATAAATTTCGATCAGGAAAACATTTTTGGTTCTAAAAGAGTATTTTTCGTAAAAATTCTAAAGGAATAAACAATTACCATGCTTTACGTTCTCTTCTTACGTTCCAAGCTCATTGAAAAATTTACTAGCGCAATCCTTAAACAAGTTTCATTTCTGAAATAAATTTTCTGAAAAGTATCTTTGAAAACTTAATTATCTCTGAAAAGTTTAATTCAATAGCGGTTCTTTTCAGAGGTATAATACGAGAAGTTAAAATTTAAATATCGACAGCTATGTTTTAAAACGTGTCCTGTTGTCTCTCAACAAATCATTTAACTTTTCATTTCACGGGGACAAAATTTCTACGAAATTTTTTTAAAAAAACATACTGTTTGCCAACAAAATAACATCATTTAAGTCAGTATGAACTACTCTTTTAGATTCGGGGGGGAACCACCTTTATAGTTAGAGAAATATAATTTTTATTTGCAGACTTGAGGTGGCAGTTACCTGAACCTCTGGTTTCTCAGTCTTTGAGTAAAATCATATTTAAATTATGCAGATCTCTTGCAGCAATTAAACAAATGTTTAAAAATTCAGGACTAAAAGATTAAACTTCGTATTTACTATAATAAAAAATGTAAATAAACTTAATATTGCGAAACTTGAAGTTGAAATAATTACTTTGCTTCTAAGCTGAAACAAAAATCTGAAGTGAAGCGGCATTTTTCTTTTCACTCTCAAAATTATGCCTGCATAGTCATTGAGAAAATATCTTGGATATTAACTAGCTATAACTGTCCCAAAATTGGAATTATGTATGAAAGGAAAATCTTTGATTATTTTCTTATTATTTATCCAATTTTTGTCACCTAATATTAATATCTATTTTCTATCGAACAGGGATTTTTTTTGCTATTCCTGATATAAAAGCTCATTATTCCTTACAAAATTATAGAAACCCTAAACAGTTTAACAAATACGTTAAAAGGCAGAAAATTAACATCTAATCAGAAATTTTTTAAACTATTAACATTAATCCTTCATTATTTTATTAAATAATCTTAAATATTTATTTAAATAACTATGAAATGAGCGATAATAACTTAAACGAAAGTAAAATTCTCTTGTCAGATTAATATCTCAAAGTGAAGTGTTAAATTTTCTTAGTGTTTTTCATATATTTCTGCTTTCAAGAAAATTGAAAATATGCTTAGGAAAAGTATTTCTTCTGGTTACGGTTACCGAAAATTGAAGTTCCACAGTTTTATTTTAATGGCCACATGCCTTAAAAGACGGACGTAAAAGGCATCTATAACATGAAATTCGTGAAAGTTCGATATATGAAAAAGCAATCAATTTAAATATTTTCTGAAAATGAAGAATAAAATACAGTGCACTCCCGATTATCCGGGTTAATCACCGGGAGAGATCGCACGGACAATGGAAAAACACGGATAATCCGAAAACTCCTTTTTATTAAAGAAAAAAGAAGAGAAGATACGACACGCCTTAATAATTCTTCGGAATTAAATAAAAAAAATTCATTTGCTTAACAGAACAAACATTTCAATGGCGATGAAAACATTTAAACTTCATTTAAATACGCGATTATTTAAGTTTCCAATTGTTCAAAAATCCTGATTATTATATGCTGCAAATTCGAGTAATAGCTTGACTAAAAATATGCGAACCCGCCTTTAAAAGCATAATGAAATCTCATATCAATAATTCTAACACACTATTTTATTTTCTGCAAAACAATTTCTTATTCTTTGCACAATGGTTTGTAATAAAAAGCAAGTATTTTTATAATTATTAAAAATATGAAATGTAAAATTATTTTTACATGCATATGTTCACTACTTTTATTTTATTTCACTTGTTGTGTCACTCCATTTGTCATATTGAGAACAGGCTTTTAAATTTTATTTCACAGTTTGTTCGCAATCACTAACAAAAAAGGTCCTATAAAAATTCTAAGCGCATAACAAATCTTTGAGGAGAGTTCAAAATAGGATATCAGCTCAGACTGTCTCTACAGTTTTCTAGCTGTTTGTAACTGATATATATTTCATACATGACAGGAAAAGGAAATTTGCTCTTTTCATAACCAGCAGAGGTTCTGAAAATATGCAGATTTCAAAAATAGTGTTCATTCGTATTTCGTATTGCATTATTCTTCATGTAAAATATAACCATGAATCAACCAGTCGATCCTTCTTGTGTGTCGTTTTATTTATTTCTCTGTGAAAAATCTTTTTTTTTTTCACCAATCACCAAAGATTCTAAGCCAAATACTACAGAACTGCTTGCTTATCATTTGAATCAAAAGGCAGCAGATTTTAATGATGCATTTCGCTCTCAGCTTGTAAGTAATGTATTTCCGTTCAATAAGAATTAACTTTGAAGTAATAATTAATTAAAAAAGAGAACAAATACTATTGACTAAATGTCTTATATTACTGCCAATAGCTTATATTTATGCTTGGGAAAGAAATTGTGAAATTCTTAGTAATTATGATTTCGATAACGGTTCAAGAGTTCGATTTATCAAAAATATACTCTATTCTTACTTAAAGTAAATTCCCAGCTCCCTTCCGAATAACTGTGATACAGCGGGGTTTGAAACAAACAAAAAAAAATTGTAAAGAATGGGGGCTATCTGTAAATTTACTGAATTTTATGCATTCATTCAAGGGTTGGAAATGTCTTCTAAAATAAAAATAATAAATAAAATTATAAAGTGTTACTAGCTATATGACCCAGCGTTGCACGGGCTAAATCGAATAATAGCTGAGGTCACGTGACACATGCCTAATGTGTGTTATAATATTGTTGAAGTGTGTTGTATTAGTGTCTTCACCTCCTGCTTCAGCTGGGTGTAGATGAGAGGTCCTGTGATAAATTTGGCCATGAATTCTGAAGCAATACGCTCCTCTCCCTGTAGACGGTACAATCTGTGCACCCATTGAAGCACTGGTACGACCTTAAGTTATTTTTGAAATGCACTGATATTTCATCGGAGCCATCCATCAATTCTTTTTATTTCCACTGGATAAACTGAATCCTGCTCAATTATATTTCCATTATGACAACAATGAGTGTAAATTCCTCTGGTATTCTTTTCATCCCGGAAATACAACACTCCGCATTTCAGACAGAGATTGTCCATTTCTCCACAGTTGTGTTCTTCAACAATAGGGTAAAGAATAGTTCTAGCTACATAAAAAGTTTGTATCTGATGGTGATTTTGTCCTTCAAAAACATTTAGACGGCGTTCTCTTGCATGTTGTAGCATGGCTGACAATCGGCTATTTCTTTGTTCGTCTGTTTCTGTGGCTCTTCTCTCCTGCCCACGTTGTGCCATGTCTGACAATCGTCTATTTCTTTGTTCTTCTGTTTCTTCCGCTCTTCTGTTCTGGCCACGTTGTGCCATAGTTAACAATCGGTGGCTTCTTTCTGCTTTAGTTTCAACAACTCTCCTTTCACGTTTTCTAATTGCCTCCCGTCTACTGGCAGCATCCCCTGTAATTCCTCTTTTTCTTTTAGGCATCGGAAAAAGCGAGAATTGAACAAAGCAAAAATAGTAACTTCCAAATATCAGCTTAAAATAGAAGCTTCCACAAATATTTAAACTTGAGCAAATCAATGAATAATGATTAAAATCACTAACATAACTAATCTATATCTTTCGGCACATAACTTTACAGAAACAAAACACCCCTTTTAATTTCGTTAAAATGATTTTGTTGGACGTTATATCACGGGATAAAAAAAGAATTTATACACTTTCAACAATACAATTTTTTTATTTCTGTCAGCGTCACTTTTTTATTGTTGCTGTAACAATGTTCTTTAAAGTAAACGACTTCAACAATAAAATAAATTTTGAATTGCGCTGTAACAATGAGAAGTATTGTTATAAAGTATCCGAAACAATGAAAAGTATTGTTGTAAATTAGTTTTTAATTAATATCTTTTTCACTAATTAAAATTTCGGAATATAAATGGCCGAAACGGCTTCCCTGGATTATTCCCCATCTTTTGGTACTTTCCGCGCGCTTCTCCGTTCGGCGGTTCGTGAGAAGATAGAAGGACATACATACATAAGTTTGTTTACCTTCGAATTTTAATAGAGTAGATACAATATGAAATGCCAATAAAGTTAGAACTTTCTTTATACTATTTATCTGAATTTTAAAGACAAATATATCATTACTTTATTATGCCTTATGTTAGATCTCATATTTTATCCCGATTCTCCTCAAATGTAACGAACTTAGAATGGTAAGAACAAAAATTATTATAATTTTTCGTAAAAAAGAGAATAAATTTAATAAAAACAGTTTCAAAAACATACTTTTGTTCATAAATGTAGAAATTTTTCAACCTTAATTATTTTTTAATCTTTAATTTTTAATTCACTACTGTAAGTATTACGGAATCTTAAAATATATTCTTTTTCCTAAAATGGAAAATTTTGATTTCATACGCTTAATGCGTACGAAATCAAAATCTAATTAAATTAACCGACTAACTAACAATTTAGTTCTGAAAATATTGAAATAGTATGTTCTCATCAAGAACTCACTAGTGTACAGAATTTCAATATTCTAGCACATCAGAGAGTGAGTGAAAAATCGTTTACAAAATTCTATCTTTTCAAAAAAAAAAATCAAATTATATGCAAGTGTATATTTCATTAGGCTAATTTTTTTTCTCGCATTTAAGTACAGACGGAAAAAGTTTCGTAACGTTCAAAAAAATTAGTATATATTTACATGCGTGTTCCCACTCACGTTGGATGGATATATCTATCAGATTCATAGCAAAGTTTATGCTGGATTTTAAGAGCCTAAAAATTCATAGCAAATTTTGTAACTATGAAAATCTTGAACGCTTTCTTTTCTCACTTCATTTATTATATATGTTTTTATTTATTTATAGACAAATTATGTTTTATGACAACTCACATATCCATCATATCATCCTTATTAATGAATTTCACAGTCATGAAAGTGCTGCAGAAGCAAAATGTGTTCACCATATTTATCGGAGAACATTAATCCCATGTTTCGTGAGAGAAATTTCAGTCCTGATGTTGTATCTTAGCAATATGTATTTTTTTCTTTGTTTTGTTTACTTCCCAGTTACTGGCCTATAGATATTGGCGGCCAATTTTAGGATGAACTGAGGGTAAATGTTTAGTCAGATCCACTCATTATTAGTGGAAAAGTAGGCGAGATGCTTTATTGTGCCCATCAAATCACTTTCATTATTAAAGAGGAGCTGTATGATCCTTCAGTACGGTAATGCTTGCCCATGTATAGCACAGATGAATCAACAGTTGATAATACATTTAGGTGGAAAACTCTTCCCGTAGTTCAACCCAGACATGGCACGCTAAGATTATTACCTTTTCCGATCACTGCAACCAGTGGCGGCTCGTTCAATAGAGCTGCACTCTCCCCTGAAATTATTTTTAAAAATTGTATTTTAGTTTTTATTCTAATTAGCTTCCTTTCCCAGCTTGCGAGTTCAATGATCAACGAAAATGGTAAAAAAAAAAGTAATGGAAAACGTGAAAAGGAAGACGAAAACTCAATCAACAATTAAGAGAAAGACAGACCAGAGCTGCATAGAGTTTTGCCCCTACGAAGGATCAAAATTCACTCACTGAGCACTCAGTAGGAAGAGAAAAAGTAACCCTTTCTCCCATTGAATTTGGAGGCACTCGAGCTGCGGCTTTTACAGCTCTCGTTTGGCGCGCGACTTTTGCCTTTGCCTTCCTCATTTGGCATTTTTTCGCTTTCTCTGAGTAGTCCAGTCATGAAGTTGATTTTAAATCAAATTCTAGAGGAGTCGTAATTTTTTTGCTGCTTTATGTTTTTGGGGTGCTGAATACAAATCTGAGGTGGTGAAGTTTTTTTGTTTTTTTTTAAATTCCAAAAATTTTTGTTGGAATTTTAGTTATAGCCCAAGAAAACAAAATTTCCCAGTGCTTGCTTATAACTCAAAAGCTATCAATTTTTAGCATATGATCATTATATACCAAAATAATCAGCACAAAATTTCCTACAACATAGGTCTATACAACTTTTGCAGCACTGCTTGTTTCTGAGGTGACAGAGCCGCCACTGACTGCAATATTTTCTTGTTCTTGAAAATTTTCATTATAAGAATTATGATGAAATTGCACAATAAATGAATATTTTAAATCAAGGCCAAAATAATTCTTCAAACAGGAATTGAGAAGTTGCAAGAGAGATAGACAAATGTTACAGAAAATGGTGAAGATTATACTTATAATTGACTATTTTCATCCCTAAAAGTTTTCCCTCAGAAGTTGTCTCATCGTAATCTTGCATTTAACTTTCCGATTAATATAATATATACATTCCTTTAAAATTTCCCGAGTTATAAAAAAATTTCGAAATTATGTCTGTATATCCAAGTCCGAGTTCTTCCAAATGAATAAAAATGCGTAGACTATAGAAATAATCATAATTTGGCCACCTGGATAGACCAAAATGGCAATACCTATAAAAATACCTATACTCCCTTTCTAGAAGTCTCTCGATGTTCCCTTTCTTCATCAAAATAAAGCTAACTAAATTTCCAGTACGCAAGAACGTGTTTAATTTATTAATTATATCCAAAAGCCCAGAACCTTTCATTTAAGTCACATTGTTGATAAGAACCCCTTTGTGATATCGATTTTTAAAAAAATGTTGAATTAATGAACATCCTCACACTCCTTTGAATTTTATGCATCGAACATAATTTTTCATTAATGGCGCAACTAAAGCTAGACAAGGTTCTCCCTTTCTAATAAAGTATGAATAAAACTAAATAAAAACTGACAATTTTCCTCCCACAGTGGAAATTTGAAAACAGCGGGAATCTAAATTGGATGACAGCTTATTTGTGACAATAATTTACATTTCAATAAATATTTCTTTTTGAAAGAACAATTAAAGAAGAAAAAAGTAAAAGGTTGCTTGAATTTTCCTATCCGAAGAAAGTGCATGGTGAGAAGAAATAGTTCCAATGATTTGCCCATAATTTTATTTTGATCTTCTTTACTTTCTTGTACACTGCTTCAAAAGAACGTATCGCAAAAATCTTAACCTCGAGATTTTGATGCATCCCCACATTTTAATTTTGTTTCTCTCGCTCTGTCCCTGCGTGTGTGATCTCGATAACTCAAAAATATATCAAGCTAGATGGGCGAAATTTGGCATATGGCTTCTATACAAAACATTGTAGATGGGTATTAAATTTCTGTCCAAATTCATCAACGAGAACCAGTTTATCTAAATAAACACTAGATTTACTTAGTGGTGCTAAAAATTTACTCAAAAAAAAGACACTGCTTATACAGATTTTTTTTAACATGCAGATTTCTATTTATGGAAGATGTTATTTATATTTTTAATTAGGGGCCGCGGTGGCCTAGTGGTAAGGTCCCGGCTCTGGGGCCGGAGGGCTCCAGGCCCGAAACCCGATTCCACCGAAGATCCGACGGGTATGGAGCCTGTTGCACGCTATATCATACGCAGTGGACAAACGTCCTCCCGTTGGTGTGGCGTAAAAATACCCACACTGGCCCGGCCTACCCAAAAAGGGTGTAAGGCCGGTAGAGGACCAGTGGGGAGACCTCCACCAGCATATGGAGGACGGGATTTATTGGGTACAATAAAAAAAAAAATGATACAGGCATTGCCCGAACAGGGGCAGTAATTTTAAATACAAGAGAGCTGGGAGTGTAAACATGGTTCGACCCACCTCGGTGGGGAGAAAATAGCTTGAATTACTGCTCGGGCAAACAAGGAACAGTAAAAATATATAAAAATAGATAAGTATTGAAAAAGAAACAAACAAAAAAATAAACACAGAAAAAGCAGTAAAAATCAGATATATAAAAAGGTCAAATATTTTGAAACCCCATAATATAAAAACAAAACATACACAAACAATATTACACATCAAACGACACACAAAACACAGATAGAAACTGTACCAAACATAGAATTAAAAATACATAAATTAATAATAGTAATAAAAATTACTTCTGAGATAGAGAGGAATAAATTCCGTTAGTCAACGGTAATGCACGTCCCGCGTATAAGGGAATATCAAATTATCAGTTACAGAATGTTTTTTTGAGTAAAACTGCGCAAGTTAAAAATTACTTTATGTCCTATACAGGATAAAAACGGCCAATGGGAGAGGAAAAGGAATGAAATTTTGTGGTCTAAAAATAAAAACAAGGTCAAAAAGTAGAATGCATAGCCCCATCCCCCCCAAAAAATCTAAACAACGTTAGGGCATTGACAACGTGGCAACAGGTTTCCAGAACTGCGGAGAGACTCGGGAATTGGAACAGTCATCTATTGTCGGGGCCAATGGACCAATAGCTGCCATAGGGCGCCGAGAGAATCCCACACCAAGGAACCGACAGGGTACAATAAGTTAAAAAAAAAAAAAAAAAAAAAAAACAAAAAAAAAAAAAAAAGAAAAGAAAGAAAAAAACCAATAGAACTGTCATTCAGTGAAAAATTAAATAAAAAAAAAATAAATAAAAAGTATTTCTTTAAAAGCTCAACTCATGTAAATAATAAAAAAAAAAAAAATAAAAAGACTCAGGGTTTCATTTCCCAGGTGGGTGCAATAATAGTGTTGGGTTGAGTTTTCTTCAATCCAATGACGGGACATTCCTACAAAGGGAGAGGCAGGGCCGAGGCCTGCTATTAAGACACCATCCTCAATTCCCGAGTTGGTGTCGTGAAACTATTATTCAGCCTACAGCATGCCAGGGAAATGATTAAATGGATATATTCAAAGTTCATAAAAAAAAATGCAGAGGACCTCCAAATTTTAGTCCTTATATTTCCAGTCTTTTCTTTTATTGATAAATATATATGAGCTCTCACCCTAGCTTTAGATACAAAGCTATAGCTTTAGTCCTGCAGTTAATCGAAATTATACCCCCTTAGACGGACTTTAAAAGCCCGTACGCGTTTCTCTCCGTGAACTCTTATTTCATCAATTAACATTTCCAAATTCAAAATTGTGATGTTAACCAAAATTCCGCGAACTTCTTCCAGGACGAAAAAAAAAAAAAAAAAACGGAAAACGTGAATGGTAAATAGAAAAATAGCGCTAAACTATCTTATTCTCCAAATTTTAAAAACCTAAGAAAAATTTTTGTTGTGAGTTCCTATAAATCTTGAACCTATAGTAATTTATAAAATTGACTTTTATTCTTCAATTCCAGCTCAAACTTAAAGAGCGCAATTCATTCCTCTAATTCATTTAAAACTAATTTTATTTAATTATACAAAACTAATATAATAAAAAGTATACGTACACGTGCAAAGATGCAACATATCGAGCGGAACTCCATAAATGAAACTCCGTTGCTGTTTCTATAAGATCAGTCACGAGTCCACAGTGTGACCCAAATTTTCTAACCCTTCACCTAAAAAATGCTCACATCTCTATGTTTTACGAGTTGCTTTTGGTCTCTTCTGCTCAAGTACACCTCATACAATCATCACTTGTACATACAATCACCTGCTATAGAAAATTCATAATGCAGACATGCCAACCTCCAGATTTGAAAAAGAGGGAGACATTTTCAATTATACATACACGATCACAAGGGCCAACATTTACTTTATTTAACTCATGTACAAATAAGGTAGAAGGGGCCTATTGAGACAATCTTTTATTTTGGCTATATTTTTCTCAAAATTTTATTTTTTTCCAAAACAAATAAAACGTATTGATTTTTAAAAATTGCTTAGCTGGGTTTTAAAATGATCTGATCAGTTTTTTAAAAGACACTTTTTTTAGTCCTCACTCATCCATACATATTTTATATCTAGACAGTATTACCAATATAAAATATTGACTTACCTATATATTTTTTTTGTACTTTAGAGCTTTAATTTATGGATTTACATTTCTTCATATGTATATTTCTTGATTATAGTTTTTTTCATATTTACAGTTGAGTTCTACTTACAAATAAGTCCTATTTATAAATTACATGATACTCCTTTAAAGAAGAAATTGTTGCAGATTTTGGCGGAAGCAATTGAAAACTCAAACTTGCAAATGGTACAAAATGCATACGATTTATCCTTTTTCGAAGAGATAATAAACGAATATTCCTCGGAATAGGCCTTGGTAAATACTATCTGGTATTTCGTTTTAAATTCTTTCGATGACATCAGATCTGGACTGATGGAAAAAGAAATGCACAACAAAAAAATTTAAATTATTTAATATTTCGGCGATACCCCTAATACGACAAAATAGGCAGAGATATATACAAATTCTCACTAGAGCCGAAAACCCGTGGCGATAGTCACTAGTCAACAAGCTTGGACATGATACCGCGGCAAAGAGCTAATGAAGAATCCGTAGAGGAATGACGTCAAGCATTCGAAATTTGAGGAGAATGTGGTCGCGGGAAGAGCTGGATTTTTCTCTCCTCGCTCTTTTACTGCTTTTTTTATTATTACAATTTATTTGCTCCGATTTCTCGAAAATACTAAAAAGCGGGAGGAAATCGGTGAGAATCGGAAGGCTGGAGAAATTGTTAAAAAGCTGGAGACTCCCGCCAAAAGCGGGAGAGTTGACAGGTCTGATAATGGCTATTATATCTTTCAAACAGGCTGAAAAGTTTAACAGTGTTTATTGAAAATATTAACATATATATTTTTTTTATATATCCGTTTTGCACCTCTGTTAAATCAAGCTAGACATAAAATGGATACTGATAACTTTGAAACATCCCACGATCCAAGTCGAATCACTAAATCTACCAAGCCTTATCCCCTTACAAATTAATCACCTAATCAAACAATATTTTAAGTACCTTCTACATGAAAATGCATGGGCTATATAGGCTTGGGGCGACGTAGTTCGTTATCGTTTTAAAATCGAACCAGGATCTGTAAACAGCTCGTCTAGTTCTATTAATCCAATCAACTCTTGCGTGCCACAAATGATGATCTTAGCTGATTTAACCCGCTATCATAAAGAGTCAACAAGGCATCATGTAAGCAAGGAGTTAATCAACTGTTCCTGCGGTGAAGTGATAATCGATTTAGGTTTAGATGCGTATAGTGTATAACAGCTAATTTTGTCGGTCGTATGTGTCTTTAACTTGAAGATTCTCATATGTATGTATATTTTGATCATGGGCTTTGGTGAGATATGAAGAAATGTTTGCTATTAACATTAAAGGATTAAGATTGGTAAGTCATTGCTCCTGATCTTAAAATTGAGATTTTTCGAAAGTAGAAAGAAATAGATACTGCTCATAAAATTAAAGGTCTTTCTATAAATTTTTAGATATAAAGGGTGCTGATTACTGGGACATTTCGCCCCAAATTAGACCTGGTGTTGCTCAGAACGGGATGCTAATACAACTAAAAAAACTATTGCGACATTTTAGATATAACTTCACGTTATTATATTTAGAGAAATGTTATCAACATGATTTAACTAAGTATTTTGAGAGAAGAAAGCATTGCGATATGCATCAAAAGAAGCGCACATTCTATTCAGAAATATTAATGCATATTTTAATTTTTTGACGTTATCTACGAAAAGTCCTCTAAGGCTTTCCATCTAGAACTAACTATAAAATAATGAAGATGAATAAATTTTCATCCCAAACCGTTCTTACATAACACCATAGCATACCCCCGAACTCGGCGCCTAAACGGCACCCTGTCGGTTGGATGAGTATGTGTGAAACTTTATTGAAAACCACAGACACTTTATATTTTAATTTTTATTTGAAATAAAATTCTCAATGGTACTACCTGCAATGGCCTGCTGAGTGGACTTATCCATGTTCAGCAAAGACAAGTTGTATTGATTATAGAAGCATCTCTTGAACTACCTATAATTCTTCTCATCAAATATATGACCATTTCATTATTCGTTCTATTCAAAAATTTGGTGCTTTGATTTTTTTTTTTAAATCAATATTATTGGGCAACTTTGGGCAGCTGGGCTTTGGAATCTATACTTGCGTGCGATGTCCAATCTATCGCACTCAGTCATGAAATTTGGCACACAGGTAGCCGTAAAGGTGATTCAATGCTCCTCGAAGCCGGAATTGTAAAATTGTATCTAGAAAACTTTTTATTTAATGTTTTGGGTCATTTTTGGCACGTTTACGGCTGTATTATCTTTTCTAAAGATCGTTGAAAACAATCAATGCACCATCGGATAGAACAAACAATTTTCGTTCTAATGAAGTTTGTTTTGAGCTTCAAACGTAATTTACTGAACTTTGAGAAATTTTTAAAAAATAGTCAGTTGTCATCGAAATTTAATTTTTGTTTTTAAATTTGCTGCAACCAACGTTCTAATAACACTATTATATTCAATTTTTTTCAGCTTATAACTGGAGTGGTTCTGTCGTATTTAAGATAAGAACGGTTAAAATATCTTTTCCCGTTTTTTTTTAAATTAATTTTTACCTGGTTAGTTGAAAGATATTTTCATCTACCGCGACACTTTTCCGGAACGCTGGGCAATTTCATTGGCTGACGGTGCAGAGAGCAGGTGACGTCATAACCTTCAACTGAATGACTTCGATTATTATTTTCTGCAGTGTCTTAACGTGTTTATGTGTCGCATATTTTATTTGCTTTATAATAATCATTTTCACGTTGCAATTTTTTAAATATTGTTTCGGATTAACGTACTCTGTATTTTCTGCAGTTGAAATGTCATTATCGCGAGGAAAAATAAGAGGGAAAATCAATGTGTATCTTTTTTGTTTTCAGAACTTTTTTTATGCCATTGTGGCGTTTTTTTTTTTCATTTTGTTGAAGTCCCTATTCCACGAGCAACGCCGTGCGCGTACTGTTAGAAATCTATACTTATAAAAACGAAATGTTTGCGCGCGTGCTTGCGCGCGATGTCCAGACGAATCAATCACACTCACAGCCATGAAATTTGGCACACAGGTAGTCGTAAAGGTTACTCAATGCACCTCGAACCCCAAATTTTAAATTTTATTATTTAATATTTTTTGTTGTTTTTTGCTTTAATTTCTCAATAGAACGGTTTTGGATAATTGTAAGAAAAAAGAGATACACCATCGGAAAGAGCAAACGATTTCCGTTCTAATGAAATTTGTTTCGTATATACGTCTAACTTTATTTATTGAATTTTGAGAAATTTTTGAAAAATAGTCACTTTTATGATAATTTTTAATAAGGATTTCTTCAAATTCTCGCATCTGACGTTCTAACACCTCTATAATTTTCATTTTTTTCAGCTTATGACTAGAATGTTTCTGTCGGATTTAAAACAAGAACGGTTAAAATATCTTTTTCCGTTTTCTTTAATTAATTTTTCCCTGATCAGTTAAAACAGTTTTTTTGCTATCGAGATTTAACAGCGAGAGTTTCTCCGGACGGTCCCAGAAAGCATTGTTGCACTTTCATTGGCTAGTGCGTGACCTTCCTCGCGGCAGGTGATGTCATATGCTTTCACTCCCAGCGTGCATTTCTACAATCCGATTCCTTCCGGCAGGTGACGTCATTACATTCGCGTCATTGTCGAGAGAAAAATTAGCGGGAAAATCAATAATGTGTATCTTTTGTTTTGATTTCAAAACTTCTTCGTGTCGTTGTGGACATTTTTTTTCCCATTTTGTTTAAGTCCTGATTCCGCGGGCAACGCCGTGCGCGTACTGCTAGTTCCTGATATAAGCAAAAGACTTAAAAAAATAAATTCAAACAATTCAGACCTCTCCATAAGGAACTGGTGCAGATTAAATCTGCAAATGCAAATTCAGTTTCTTCTTAGATCTTTATTTATCAGGATTCGCTTTTAGATCTGTTCTAAGTCGAAAAAGAATTTGAAAGAGAAATACGCACATTTAGAATTCAATAATATGTCAACCTGTAAAAAAAAGTTTCGTCAGACGTCCCATTATTGAGAGTAATCAATATTGGTACGAATTTTTTTCTCTCAGTAAAAGCTGTTACGTTTCCAATACTTTGAAATATAAGAAACTCTCTGAAAGATGCAACCATAAAGAAAGTGTTTTAAGTCTAACTTCGTTACTTTTTACAA
>BGPR01015567.1:456-35250 GCA_013235015.1 Araneus ventricosus
TTAATGGTTAAAACCTGGAATGCCCATGCCTGTCCTCACAGAAACATAAAACTTCTGTCCAGCCCAGAACAAACATACTTCCACATGTTCGTCATGCATCACAAAAATACCAAAACTATGATGAATGGCAAAAGAGAATGAATAAAGATTATTCAAAATGAGAATGAGAGTTCCAAATGACTTCACCTCAAGCACTGTGTTCCAACCATCCCTGATCTGATCCTTCCATCACCCTGCCTCAGTGTGTAGATTTCTAGTAGATTTTCCTGGGGCAGAATGCCTGGAGAGATGCGTGCAGCTTAAGCGAGACTATCTTCCTTCAACCCCATCCAGATTTAGTCTGTCATGTAAGCAACGGCCTCCAAATGCCTCTGATATGTTGCCTGCTTTTGCAAACCGCCAGTGTTATCCGTCTGGTACGAGACCGTTCCCAGTACAGCGTATTCGCCTCATAGCCAGTCTTCACGAAAGTGTAGCTGGGCGGCATTGCACAAACACCGCACCTTTGTCACCGAAAAAGAAATTAATGAACATCAGCAGTATCTTCACCATTCCTTATTTCACGTTGTTGTCGCAGTAATTTGTCTTCAAACCGTTTTGTTTAATGGCGTTTTGCGACGCAAGACAAGTTCCGCCCGCCAGTGACCCAAACATGTCCAACCATTCCATGCCTGGTCAACAAATTGAATTGTTCCCGCCAACGTTTTCCAGCGAACACGCATGCTTTCGTCGCCAGATGTCTGTTTGACAAGCGAGAGTAATGAAGTTTGTGCCTTTGCAGGAAATCAGTCGGTCAGTCGATAGTCATGTTATCTGTTCCAGAAACAAACAGCGCCCACAGGATGAAGAGCTTATTGCTGCCGGAACAGGAAACGGCGATAAACACGTCGCGCAATGGTCCTGGACGATCAAACAGGCGGGGAGGTCGCCGCCTCAGGCATGCCGCACGAGTGCTCATCGTTTTCAACGGATGGGTACATTGATAGTTATCGGTTTGAATGGCGAGGATTTCAGCAGTACGCAATTTCAGGTATTCACTGCGCCAGTCCGCATCAACGAAACCAATCAACGAGGTACTCAGACGCGTAACGCCGTCGCCGTCACAACGCGCCAAACGAATATTAGTTCATGCTGTTTTTGCGCCAATTTTCGCGCCGCGGGATGAAACGCACAAACCGTCCACCGCCCACGCCGCCGTCCCGGATGATTGCCAGCGGTGTTTAGTCCGTTCCAGCGCTGTCCCACCTGTTCATCCTCGCAAGACATCGTGCCACCAACCAGAATTCACCATCTTCGCAGTCTGTTCATGACAGTCCTGGGAAGAATGAAACCACACAAAGTACTTACATGCCAGGCCCAGCAATCCTTATCACCCACAAGTGGCCTTGTCTGGCTCACAGTCCCATACTGCTTGTCTTCGAAGTGATTTATGAGAGAATTTGAGCAGACAGTGTAATAATAATATATACCACCAAGGCTCACACAGAACGATGGTACTTAATTATGCAGCCTGGTTGGCCTGACAGTCAGAAGCAGTCTCACCAACCTCCACAATGTTGAGGCCACTGACTGTGGGAAGCTCTCCCAAAATGGAACTCCTACAGGCAGATCCAAAAGGACGTTCATTGTAATATATTCCAAATAAAAAAATATTTTTAATGTGGCAGCATATGCAGCCTGCATGCCCTGTACCATTTTCTTTTCTTTCGAGCAGAAGCTGAAACAGTTACCCAGCTGTGTATGGAAGAATCCCTGTGCCCCTCCTCTCACAGTCCCAGTTTTAGTCTGTCATGGGATCCGCCGTCCTGGAAATACCGGTGGTGTTTGTTCCTGCCCGATCGCAGTCGCCTGGCGCCAAAATCATTAACCCAGAGATCCATGAAATTCCACATCCTTCATACCAAAACTGATATTTCGCATTTGGAAACACCCAGGCACGCAAAATGACTATACAGGAGTCCACCCGATGAGAAATGCAGAGTGTTTGTTTTGTCGATTTTGAGCTTTTTAAAGTCCTCCTTTGGCAACAAAACCAGTCCCACAAAACACGAAACAGAGCTGACATAACCGCCATCCTGTCCCCAGAATCGCAATAAGAGCGCGATTACGTCCCGAGTTCAGCGCGATCTGCCTGAAGGTACCTGAGGTCGGCAGAAACTGTTCCCATCCAGTCCCACGCCTTTTGGAAACAGTTCCGGCATTCAGGCGCACAGCGATAGCAACAACTCAGTTAATGAACTGAGAATTGAAGGTTCAGGTTCGAGTCTCGTGGCGCTGAAGGTTTTACTTTTTCTTTCTTGTAGATTTTTAAAACGTGCAATTTGAGGTCAAGGAACAAACAACGGCGCTAAAAGTTGATCTGCACGGGCAGGCTGTCTCACGCCTCTTCCACCCGAAAAAACAGGTGAGGGAATACCAGCCCAACCCAGAACGATAATAAACCAGCAGCCCTCCTGGCCTAATAATGGTTCAATGCCTTGTCCGGTTGCCTCTGAAGATAGGTCTGAAGGCAGTGCTTGGTCAAGAATAGTTCCTAGCAAAACCACAAAATAAAACAAATGAATGAACAGTGCAAAGCTGCATGTTAAGATCCGAGAGAAGTCCTTAGTTCTGACATAGCTCAGTGGCAACCTTCAGAAGTTTCAAAAGTCGAAAGAGCATTAATATTAAATGTTAGTTCTGCACGGTTAAGAAAATGTCTAGTTTAATACCCAGACCATAAAGGCAAACGATCCAAAGGAAATAAATAAAAGCAAAAAGTGGTAAAACTGTTAAAAAATCAGAATATAGTGGTTTTGATAGGTCTGGCGCAATATAGTGATGGCAAGAAAGTTTAATGATTTTCCAGGTGCCTGGCCTGTGTGCTTACTGAAAACAACTTTATACCCTACGAACCTTTTTCGCCCGAAAACAAACCTCAGCCCTGAATCGTCCCTTGCTCCGTCTGTTATAGGTGAAGAAATGTATATAGAATCACAGCCAGAATGTTATGTTATGCTGAATAGGTCAGAAAGGATGTTCCATGCCCACGAAGGTATTTGAACTTCCGCCAAAGACCACAGAATCCAGTCTGAGAAGTTTTGTAAGGGTATGTTAGTGTCGTGTGTTAGAGCTGAACCCAAATCTGTCAAAGCCCTCTCACCCCACCTGCCCCTTCTCCATCCTCCTGAGAACGTTTAAGTCTTTCAGTTTTAAGAATATACAAACAATGTTCACAAACATGCGTCGTCTCCAGCCTATTTTAAAGCTGTCCTGCTCAACCAAGGAGCCATGGATTATGTTTACTGATGGAGAATTAAGAGGTTAGAGGGGAGGAAAGTTTACCTTCTGTTGATTAGATTTTCGCTTATCCTGATATCAAACCCTGCCCTGAACCATGTTCATCAAACGTTCTGGAAACTTTGTCCGGATGTTGGTGAAACCCTGGAAGTTTCACACCATTAAAACAAACGTTACTAACTTAGATTACAGAGAGAAAATTACTAAGATCCCTTAGCAATTAGGATTTAAAAAATAAAGAGGAAAGCTAGTTTCTTTCTTTAAGTCATTCTTAAGGCAAGATTTTGACTTTTCAACACAATTAGGTTCTTGTCCCCTCACCTATAAGGTAGCCTGAAAAGACCACAGTTTTAAAGAAATGAATAACAAGGTTCAATGGCAGTTCATGTGGAACAGCACCCTACAAATACATACTGACATTGATGGGCAATGATCCGGTAAAGCATGTAGAAGGAGGAGTTTATCAGAAACTAGTCAGGTAAAACACCCATTCTCGCAGTCTTCTGATTCTCTTGACACTGTTTGGGCAAACCACTCCTGTCAAAATCCTTTCTTTTGCCATAACCAAGCTTTTTGTGGATTATGTTTTGCCAGTTCCATTTTATCAGACAGTTCAACAGCATTTTTGGGGTAGGATTCTGATTTGGTGAAATATCTACAGTTAGAAATTGTACTTGGAATATTTTATTCTTGATGTTTTATACGTTCTGCTTTACATGTTGACATTATCAGCCAGTTAGAGTTTCTACACTTTTATTAAAGCAGCACCTCTGGCACCAGAAGTATAAGTTTTAGTGAAGAATACATTGCTTTTTGTGTTGATTCCGAGAGGGATCTACTGCAACAATTGCAGGCCACTGAAATGGAACAGTGAATTCATGTAGAACGAACACCAACTCAATTTATTGTCAAACGCCTCATGCTGTTGGTGTCTTTCATAAAGTACCAGCATAGCAAACCCAACCGCCGTAATATCCACCGTAGGACCAATATCGACTTGCCCCATTAGACTGACTGATATGGCAAATTTTACTGTCCTTATCCTATATAAAGTCTGTTTCAGTTCATATATCTGCATGGTCAGAAGAAATAATTCAACAGGTGTCCAGCAGAAAATATGTCAGACACCACATGATCTTGCCTGAACAGTGATTCCATAATGAAAACCCGCATACCCCGTCAACCAAAACAGTGCCCAAATGAATCTGACCCCAAGGCTCTGTACTTTGGGTCAAAGCCTCGGGAAAGTTTTAAACTGAAGGAGGTTCCTCCCAGGTTATCCTCCCTAGTAAATTGTCACACCAGGAAGTGGAGTCTGGGGGCAAAGGAGTGAAGAGATTCTTATAAATTGGTGTTTTAGAAGTATTAAATTCAGCGAAGATTCATGCCAGTCATCAAATAATTTATCAGAAACCCCAACCCAGATCATGCACTTTATTTTTCGATCGCTAGTGCCACTTCAACGTGATATTTTTCTTCCGTCTTTGGGACGCCCATGAAGGTTCTTTCTGATTCCAGCCATTTGCCACGATCAACCAGAAGTCGCTTTTGTTAAATTTTTTCAGCAGTCACCGCCTTATGGAAGAAGAACTGCACGGATTCTTGGCGGTTTGTCGTCTGCGGTAAACAACCATTTTTTAAAGTCCCGAAATGCCCTGACAGTCGAGTCCATTTGCCTCTTGTAAACCGTAAGATTCTTTCTCGTGGAAGCTGTATGTATCGCTGGTGTTCACCATGAAAGATGGATATCGTCTCTTCACCAAACATAAATGACAGCCTCATTTACATGTCAAATTTATAACCAACTATCGTGACGAATCAGAGACTTTTCGGCATCCTGAACCATTCCGTTGTACCGCAATTGACGCTTTGTGCCTGATAGACCTTTGTGCCCACGAACGGAATATCAACTTTTCGTCGCGATAATGGTGATCCACAATGACGCATTCTGAAACATGGCATTCTTTTCTCGAAATCAAATCAATGAACCATTTGGCTCCAGCAACAGTTTGGCGATAACCCATTTTGTCACCTTAAATTCATCGATCTGATTCGCCCCAACGACAAGTTCTGCATCATCCCGTCCTTTCCAGCTGACAGACCAGCACCGCGAACAGGCACCCAATCGGTTTGCTTATAGTTTGTCCACAGATGTGAGGAACCTGCGCTTGTGTTTCTGTCAGTGCTTAGATGTATCTCACTAAATGATGGTCTGTGTCTCCTCGTCACAGGTATATTTCTTCCCACCCAGTCCCCAACTGCAAGAACTCCAGCCTGCCCATCTCCTGAACTGCACTCTGCAGGCAAATGTTCCTATGACCAGAGGCAATCTCTTCCTGTTTGACTTCTTCTCAAAGATTTTTAGCCTCTTCTATACGGGAAAGACATAGAGTTACTTTGCACCTGCAACCTGTCTGATTTGACTGACCCTTCTGCCTGTCTTCCTATCCAATGGCTGTCCAGTTCGTCCAACAACAGAATCGGCACCAAGCTACAAGAATGAAATGCCTTTATGGAATTTTAACATATCTCAGGTTTACTGGCACCCACCAGCGTCTGTCTGTTCACCGACCAGGCGCCCACTTGAATACAGAATTTAAAATTGTTATGCAGAGAGGTGTTGCCATCGTTTTCAAAGGTTGCAAAGGCTTAAATGCCTGTCACAGGCATTATGCCCCATCCACTAGTGTGCTGCTATCCTTTATATCTACAAACTTTAGCACAAGTTTTATACCAGCAGGGCCTGAGTCCTCCTGATGCCAAACATCATACAGCGCAAAACCTGAAGGCCGCTCGGATTCTGAACAGAATGTTCTTCGTCCGCTATGGTGCGCATGAACAGCCCTTGGGAGGATGACCCGATGACCATCCATCTTCCCTCCCTGTCCTGCCCCGTCACCAGTCCACTTTTCATTTTTTCTTTTCCGTCAAGTTCCCAAAGAGAACGCTCCCACTGGCAACGCTGACCACATTATTAATAAAGTTTGACAATGGTTTGATGAGTTCAGAGTGTTCAGTGTTTATCAGCACACCCGCAGCTAAGACGAGGAATGAGGGATGACTGCCGTGAAACCCAGCAAACATACCCTGAACAAAAGAAAATGATTCTGATGAATAAATACAGCAAAGCGATGAATTGAAGGAGATACTTTTTCTTTTTGCAATAAAATGACTATTTATTATGAAAGAATACAAGCCTCAAACCAATAGTGCTCAGAGGCAGCACGTTTAAAAATACTTGTCCCTATCCTGAGGCTTATGGTTTATGCAGGTACTGTAATATTAATTCCAGCTGTATCTGCTGATTAGGTCAAACTATGTCTGATATTATTTATGCAAAATAGTTGTTCACAGTCTATTTTCCTTCTAATAAACTAGAAGTTACCAACAGGAAGTAAAAACAATGGTTTCTCACTATAGAATGAAATAGAATTTTTAGCCTGTTTGAGATCATAGCAGTGCATTAGAACTGGTGAAGGAAGTTTTAAATAGATGGCACTCTGTTTAAAGGTCGGTACCTTCCAGCACCAGCCAGCGACGCGCCCTGAAAATATTCAAGACCGTCCCAGCAATGCACCGATCCTCCTGCAGCGATCAACTTTGAAAGCAAAAATTGAATTTTTCCGACTTGTTCCCGCACGATTTTCGGGAAATAGCTCAGACCCTTGTGTTTGTACCCTGATTCTTTCTTGCTGCGATTCACTTTTATGCGAGGCCTGATCCCAGCACATCATGTTTGCACGACCTTCCCATAGTGACCCCACTTTATCCAGGCTCAATCTTAAAGTTGAAAGTAATATTCCTTCGCGCGTTATCTTCAATCTTTACAGGGGAAGAAGTGCAAGCAGTCTTCATCGATATGCTTAGTATGTGTCCACCATTGATTATCATGTTAAACAGAAAAATTGAATGTAAAGATCTGAAGCAAAATGTCCAGATGTTCGTTGTTTGACAGAGTGTTAAAATACAAAGTCTGTTTACCAAATGCCCCCATTCAGCAAACAGTCTATTCTTCTGGCCTCCCAGCCCAACTCAACCCAGCACACAGCATGCAGTCATGCGCAAAGGCCGCAAACCTGTTTGGGCTCCTCAAAGGAGGTGTTTACAGGCTAAGTCCAGCACCTGATGTCCGACAAATGAATTTTGTTTGTCACTGATCAGTGCTTTGGGGGTTCGTCGCTGTTTTTTCATAATCAGCCTGATGAAATTTTAGCCAGAAGTCTGGTCTAATTAGATCTTAAGCACATAAATATCCTCACAGTTGCCTCTGTCTCAGCCTCTATCCATGTTTGTAGAGACAACATGACTGAAGGTGCAGAGCACTCATCTCCTTCACCCTTTAACTTGAGTTTCTTGAAGATGCAGTTTGTGAGGAATTGAGGCTGAATAGCAGCCACGTTCTGTTCATAGCATCAGGCATGTCTAGTCCAGAGAAAATTGCACCCCAAGCAACGCTTCAGCAGCCATGTGAGGATGTACCATGAAACCATCTTTCATGCCCTCATTTTCCTTCCAGTTCCCAGAGGGCGATTAAAGTTTAAAGCCCATCTTGTTTTTCTGCTTAATCTGATGCTAATGTCCTGCCTGATAGCTTTCATCCCAAAAAAAAGCAATATTTTCTGATGAAAGTTTGTTATATCCTAGATTCAGAGACATAGATGTCAGAAGGCAGGCAGTAGGCAATAAAACCGAAGGTATCCGTGCATTTTCAGCCAGTTTACAGCCAGCGTCTGGGTGGTAACCCACGCTACCAGTAAGATCGTCCAGCGTTTCATCCACATCAACAAAGACGCCGTTAGCGCTTCCTGGCGACATTACTGCAGATTGAGATTTTCAGATCTCCGTTTAGTTTATAACAGGCAACTTTTGCTTTTTGCCAACTACCTGAGCTATTCAAACCAGTCCAGCTTTTTCCGATCCCGTAATAGTCCGTTCCATCCACGTTGATCTGAAATCAGCGTCCAACGCTGTCGCCCGTGCATGATCTAATTGCGCGTTCATGGATAGGGTGGGTAGCCAGCACCACACTGAAGAGAGTTGTAAATCTAGAGTTTGAGTGTTTTCTGACCATTTTTAGTGTCTTTTGACCAGTTAAACCTGAGCTATTGTTCCGCCTTTCTCTCCCATGTCCCCATCCTGCGCCTAATCCCCGTGTCTTCGAAAGCCAACAGACTAGCCTGAAGTCTCCATTTTCTTCGCCATTATATTCTTCTGTGCTAATTCATTTCTTTTCCACATGAAATGGGTCTGTCTGACTTTTTCTCACTCTCCTCCTCACAGAAGAGTGCCATGCTCTTGTCTGCCGTTGTTTTTCCTTAACTTGGTGGAGCAAGAAGTGATTAGCCTTTCCCAAAATACATGCCTCAGGTTCTGTTTGTAAATAGGTGCCGGTCTGAGGACTTAAGGCCAAAACACATGCCCAGAGGTCATCGCACCATCCATCTTCACCTCAAACTGAACCCGCCTGTCACCACGGTCAGCTCACTCAAACACCATAACCCGGGTTCAGCGCCACCGACCAGTCTGTCCCAAAACCCCCGGAGTCTTTACTTTACCAGGACCTGTTGCTGCATGCCACCAAACCCCACCATTTTGCAGACGAAAAGAAACCTGCCGCTGCAATGCCCAGTGTTGGATACCATTTTCTTTAGATTAGGTGGAGTTATGAATTAGCCTGCGGCAACAGAGGCGGATAGAAGATGAGATGAGCACATTAGTCCAGTTTGGAGAAGAAAAAGTTTAGCCAACATAGCGCAAGCCACTGAAGATGAGGCAGCTGTGTCCCTGAACTGATTACTTATGCCAGAAAGCACTGCAGAGCCCAGGCTGCAAATAGCAGCCGCCCTACTCTTAGTCTTCAAAACGAACCAGGTAGAATTATGTCTCATTCCAGTTGTTCTGTTTCTTCCATATCTAGCAAATCTGCTGTCATGGGTCAACGTGTTCAATTGTTTAGACAGTCCTAAAGCGAAATTTATTGTCAGGTAAGAGATTTTTTGTCTTTATCCCATGATAGTTCTTCAGCTCTTTAGGTTCAGCCAGCTGGAACATGCAGTCAGCCCCAGCTAGGATCTGTTTTCGATTAAACAGTCTTTTTCACATTTACAGCCAGCTTAAAGGACGAAATGTCCACCATAACATTATGTCGCGAGCCTATATGCCAGCCAGTCTGTCGCCCTGATGATTTAAAATCAACCCGCCCTCCTTCCACCACCACAACCTTTTTTCCCAAAACCCCAACCAGCTCCTTCTGTTCCGTCCGCCGCTCGAGTTCAAATGCCTGATTATCGCCTTTTGCTATTCTGAACAAAATCGCGACGACCGCGTCATGTTCCAGATCTGACCGAAAGGGGCACTGCGTTAGAAAATTGAAACGTTGGGGTCTGGCCTTGAGAAAAGGAAATGGGGTAAAGACGCCAGACTTTTCCTCTCCATGTCGCGTCACCGCAGACATTTTTCCTTTGATATTTGATGGGTAAGCATGACTGAAGGTTGCGCCAGTGACGAAACGCATGAGGCGTTTATGTCTGACGAAGCGTTAGTACGCCAGATTTCTGCTGTTGGCGTTACGCCAGCACCGCCCGCTTGATGCCTGTACCACACGAAATGGCGGATTAAAACTAACCGGTTTTGCTGTCTTCTGGGGAGTGACAGTCAAACATGTCCCTTCCTGCATTCCTGCCTGTTTTTAGTCACAGCCATAAGACTGCTGCTCCATGTCCCAGTTTTAACAACCCCTCTAGCCAACCCCATATTAAAGACATCCAGATGGTTCTAGCTAGTTCAGATGAAGTCCCACCACAACTGTTAATAGGCATGGCGTTTGAACCCTAGCATGTCCTGACGAAGATCACAAATAAACAAATGAAGGGACAGTGTAAAATGCCAGCTTTTAAGTGATTGGGTTAGCAAGAAATAAAAATAATGAAGGAATTAAAAGCAATTAGATTAAGCTTAATTAAACTGCTCAAATATTAGGGCTGTTGCCTGCCCCACTAGATCACAGGTCCAGCCTATTTCAAAAAAACCTATTTGTATCCCACAGAACCAACGCCCCAACGAACAAACGTTCATGTTACACTGCACCTGCCTAGCACCCCCCACAACCATCCAGTGGAAAATCTGCCTCTGAACTTGGACTGCTGTCAGGGTCCACAATGGTAATGCAGCTCACGCAATCAAATGACTGGGCATGGTTGTGGCCATTCACTCTGGCATGTGAATTGGAGAGACGTTGGAATAGAGACTGGTGGGATAAGAAGAAGTGGCACCTGCAAGGTGATTAAAAGTTTCAAGCACAGCTGCTGGTGTATACTCTACATAGTTTTAGCAAAATGTTCATGGAAGTGTCCAGTGAGTGTACAGCTTGTGTCTTATTGTAAAAAGCTAAATGGGTTTTGGAAATTGACACCCAGTGAAGTCCTGCTTTCCGACACACCATTATATTCCAGAGTAATAGGTTACACATTGAAACCCTTTAAATGGAACCATCTGAAACTGAACTAAAAAAAACAAAAATTCTCACATAAATGTTGCCTTTATATGCGAGCTTCATAAAACATCTGTACAAATCTGAAAGAAAAAATTGAATAATCAAAGAGCAGGATCTAACGATAGAAGAAACGTATGGTTAAAAACAGGGCCACTGCTCATTCAAAAAATCAATTCTTTTTACCACAATGGTTTGAAACGAAAGTAAAGAGTTTTTCTCAAGTTGAATTTTATTACCAGATTTTGGCGTCCCATTTCTAATACAGTTCTGGGCTTTGACACGAATACTGCATCCTTCTGGTTCTGGTACCCTTTGTTTATTTAATTAAAGCATGAACTTATTTCAAAATTAGTTAATATTTTCGTTAATCGTTTTCAAGTGTCCTTTTCTTTCTATTTTTTTCTAGATTTCAATTTCTTTTACGCTTTAAAATATAGAATACTGAAATTGGTCCCATTTAAAAAACATTGCCATTGGCACAGTTCTTCTTCAAAAAGATTATCTTCTGAAATATAAGTTTGTAATTCATGATAAGTCTTTTTAATTGTTGATTTGTGAATTTAAAGTAAAAATTGTTAGAAATCTCTGAGGTTGAGCTAAAATAGTTCAGCTTTTATTATTTTCATTGGTTGGTCTAATTATCATTATTTTTCTTATTTTTCTTTCCGAGTAATTGATCCTTTCCAAGGTACCAGAAATTATAGTGAATTTTACTTGACAAAATGAAGAAGATGAATGAGGGGAAAACCTGAGCTCACTAAGAAAAGTATTGAAAAAACGATTTCTCAGTTGAAAGCATACGTAATGTTGAGATTATTACATGAATAAAATTTTTTAAAGTTTGATACCTAATGAAGAAACAATTTGTGAAATGAATACTGAACTTCCTTCTGCATGCAAAGCAACAGAAAAGGGGAGGGGGTGGTGAACCCAAAGTAATGATACAAAAGCAGATTGTCTGAAAGAGAAATGGTGGGAATTGAACTGCATTATAAATTTTTTTTTTTGCACTGAAAAAATCTTCAGCTATAACCTTTAAAAAGAGTAGAACAAACCACCATGTATGAAAGAACCGAAACCAAAGTTTTTATATGCTGAAAAGAAGACAGGAATGAAACGCTGGTATGAAGAGAAAAAGGTTTAAAAGCGTGTATGTAAAAAAGTAAAAAGAAAAATGTGGTAAACAACAGTAGATTTACTCAAACAGAATTAAAGCTGCAAAACAAGTCACTATCTTGTCATGGCATAATTTTATTCCTCTTCAAGTTGTCAATCACTTTCCCTTCCTTTCTTGTATGTGTATGTTCATTCTATTATTCTTTCTTTTTCATTCATGCCTGCATAAATCATGTTCTAATCCTTGAATGGAGTCCACATTCCTATCTATCAAAAAAGTTTCTAGAAGATCATTTTGACTGTCCTGCAATAGGAGGCAATGGTTCAAATGATTTCCAGGTTTATGGCCATGGAAATGCGCTGAGCAGAAATGTCCTCCAACCCACATTCATCATGAAGAGGCTATTAATGTCCAGCCAGTCAGGAATTAATTAGCCGTGACCAGTCACCTCCCAGACTGGTCTTTCATTTTCTTTACCCTGCCAGGTTCCTCCCCACGCTTTCGCCTCTTTGTTCCCTACTGTCTGATTGGCTGTCGCTTCCGACTTGGCTTTATTTTTTTTACGCTTACCACAATTGTGATGCATCTCGTTAATCATCGGAGAAGGTTAACCATAAGAAGTCGTGCTGACGGATAATGATAGTGATGATCGCTTGACCAAGGGAAGATAGTGTTGCCTTCATGACAAGGTGCTGAATTGACTTCAGTCAGGCGCTATTGCTGGAACTGAAGACAATCAAGAAGAAATTGCAAGGAAACGCTGCGTCTACGCTTTTAATAAACATCTGGGAGTTGTGGTATACCCTGGAATAACACATAGTCGCATCGCGCAGCGTGCCGTAATTTGTGGCTGTGTTAATTGCGGTTGAGCGTCCTGGGTCTCATCTATATGAGTTGGGGGTGGGGTGGGGGGTACCCCACAACCAAGTCGCCATTTGCGCTACGGGTGTCAGGTTCAGAGCTATAGTACATGCAAGAATGGTGACTCTGATATTGAAAAGGATTGTCGGTCTGCTGGATTAAGATTGGACTTCATTACATCCCAACCTTTGAATAAAGAGGAAAGCTAAAAGAAATTATAACAAAGCATGACCTTGTTCTTTGACGAGATTTTTTGCTCTACAAATTGTATATGCAAATTAGGCAAAATTAATTGCAAATCAAGTTGCCTGTCATGTAGACTTAAGGTCATATCTGAGAACCGTACTGAATCACAAAATGTAAACATGTATCTGTGCCTGGAGTCAGTTGGGAATCTGAGAAGCAACTGAAGAAGACCTATTTTCATTTCTTGTATAACTTTGGATAATAATTGATATTTCAAACTGTACTAAATGGGTTATTTTTTCCATTTTTCAGTCAAGATCTGTCAATAATATATTGATCCCTTATAGGGAAAATTGTCTGTTCATATTTCCTTTAGCTTTAAATAAATAATGGCTTGGGTGAAGTTCTGTTTGTATCAAAGGTCTTATGTATTTTTTAAACTTAGGTGATTGAGTACATGCGGAAAGGTCAATTTTTTAAACTTTAAAGATTGGAGTAACATGGAAAATATCTTTTAAACTTTAAAGGATTGAGTAAATACGTTCGGAAAGGTCAATTTTTTAAACTCTGAAAGATTGGTAACATGCGGAAAAAGGGCTAATTTTTTAACCTTTAAAGATTGAGTACAAGAAAAGTACTAATTTTTTAAACCTTAAAGATTTGGATAACATGTGAAAAGGTCAATTCTTAAAGATTGGTAACAAGTGAGTACTAATTTTTAACCTTAAAGATTATAACATGCAGTGTCAATTTTAAACTTAAAGATTGGTAAATAGAAAGGTCAATTTTAAAGATTTTGTTCGGTCTTTTCTAGAGTCTTCTGACGAAGACAAGATACTGGCATTCTTTGCTCTGTTTACAGGCTTTCAGCTAAGAAGTTCAATCACATAACTATTAGAATCTCACTTCCCTTGTTGAGCTATTCCATCTCTCCTTTAATCACCTGGTAGAGAATAGTTTTTATTTCCTGTTCCGTTGTATCACTCCATGTGTGATGTCTAAATTTATTGTTGACTAAATAAAGAAACTGAACAATATTTATAAATATTGCTTATTAATGCCAATAATGTAGCTGAATAGTTCTGAAGCTCATTTACAGATAACCTTTAACTTCTTAGACAGTAAAGTTGGCCTATTGAGTGTCTTTTTTAAGCAGCCACTCAAGTAGACATATATGAACTGGCTGTGTTAGAATAACATATTTTTTCTCAAAAGTAATGCTAATACAAAGCTTCTAAAAGGAAAACTCATTATAACTATGTTTAATTCTGTCAGTTTACATTGTTCGATTCCGAGTCAATTTTTTCTATTATTTTCGAATTTGTTTGTGCAAAGAATTCTTTTTAGTAGATGTTGCCTCCCTCAAAATTCCTGATGTTCTGGGGCAAGCAACCTTCCGATTCTGAACTTCTCTTGATTTGTAATTAATTGTTTCATTCAACAGGTGGAATTGGGGTTTTAAAGTCTTTTGCAGGAGTGTATATTTGGGCTTTCAGGGGCAGGGAGAAGAAGGACTGGACCGAACCAGGCAAGAATCAACGAGAGAAGGAGAGAACTACTGGAGTGTTCTCCCTAACCTTCCTGCATACTTCCTGCAAAAGATAAGCCTTCCTTCCTTGGTTAAAAAACGCTGAACCACGTTATCCAGAATCCAATAATTGTCGAAGGTTTTTCATTATAGTAATTGGGAAAGTGTTATCTGTGTAAAAAAATCACCTAAAGCATGTCGTTGATTAAAAATGCATATCTATTGTACAGCTTTAGAGCCATACTTGCTGTCTTGACAAATGACGTATCTGCTCCTTAGTCAGGCACAGAAGATTGCTTTCTTAAATAGCAAGCATGCGTGGAGATAACGGATTTGGCTCAAAAAAGTAAATTATACACCACAGACAGTCACAACCTCCTTGAGATGATTTACCCTGTAAAATTTGGGTACGTACTAAGGCCCATGGCTTGATAAAACTGTACCAAATTTTATCTAATTGAAGCTATTCCCAAGTTTTGAGTTATAAATACAATGACCTGGTGATGATAGACATAGACAGAGACAGACTTCCTTTGATTGACGTTCCAAAGTTTGAGGAAACTCACAATTTTATGCCCAAAGACCGTCACCAAATTTTCACCTGTAGTCAATAGCGTTTTCGAGTTATCGTAAGACAGACAGACTCATTCCAAAAATTGTGTTATTCGGACTCGGAGGCCTAAACGTGAAGAGACCCTGTCCAAATTCGAGTTCGAATTTGATTGTTTTCTTGCATAATGAGAAAGTGCTAGGAAAAAATTACCACAGAGAGGGGTTGCTCTGTCGTGAGGTACTGCTTGCTCTTATACCCCGGATTTTGAAGAGATGCAGGAAGAAGAAGCTAATTCTCAACAGAAATGAATCAAAATTAACGAGATAGAGTTGCATTTTGGTCGGAGGAATCCAATGCCTGCCATGTGACGCAGAGCTTGAGATCACTGGCTGATATTTTAGTGGAATGCGCTTCAAGGTGCACACGAAAGAAACGGCTCAAGAAATTGCCTCTTTTCTGCTGCTCGAAGATATATAAAATTGATTTTCCAGTCTTGCATACTGTCTCTGCTCACAAAGTTAAAGAAAGAAATTTGTAAGGCACATCAATTATGTGCGAGGAGATCAACAAATAACAAAATATGCCAAAACTGGACCGCTCACCTGAACAGTATTTTCATTACAGTCGCTAAATAAATCAATAATTGGATGGAAAAGCACTGTATTTCCGATACATGGTGAATGAGATAAAAAAAAAAGGAATTGAAATGGTGGGTGATAGAATTATTTCAACAAACTGAAAATTAGTCTGTTCTAACTGTGAAGTTCAGTTCACAAGAACAGAGACACATCATATAATTATCTGTTTTGAATTATAACATGTGTTGAGGTTAAGGTGTCCTATTTTGGTGTTGTAAGGGAGAACAATAGTATTCTTTATTAACACCGATATATGTTTTCCCCATACAAGAAAATCACCTACCAAAATGATAACCAGATATTTGAAAGCAATGGACTTGAAAAAGCACAATCGCATTTTAGTGTTTATAAACTAAACTAAAAGCAGAACCTGCTACAAATAAACAGTATTTTCAAAAATTTAAAAAACTATTGATAATTACATAATCTAACAGAAATAAAAATAATGAAAATCCCAAAAATTTGAGAATAGTATATCTATTTCTGAAAAAAGCCTTTTAGTCAAAAAATAAAAAAGCACTTACATAAGTTAGAGAGATTAAATAAATCATTTGATGTTCATAAACTTGGTAATTTTAAGCAATTTTCTTTGAGTATTACAGGAAAAGCAAATTGAGGTAACTATGTTACAAACTAAAGGTTTTTTAACCCATTTTATAATTCAGCAGTGATTGCAAAGGGATCCACAAGGTTCGTGGGTTTAAAACCATTATACCACCGACACAAAAGGGATTGTCAACCACAGATCTGATTAGTTTTCCCAGGTTTTTAGTTGGCTAATGAAGTCAAATTTCCACTGTAACCCACCAAGTCGCCAAAAATCGCATAACCATGCATCTAATGACACATGTATTTGGAGATTTTGCCCACTGCACCGTGAGGAATTGAGTTAGACACATTTTACCCTACAGTCTAAGTCGACTCAATTATAATACGTAAAATAAGCCTTACTAAAATCTGCTGGCTACCAACGTATTCATTTGTTTATGTGATTGGGAGACTGAAGATCAGTTAGGGGCTTATTTCACTCTGTGTGCTCATTGCACTTGATGATCCCAAAAGTACAGGCTCTTCATCAGTCGGTCTGGATGATGCTTGGAACAAACATACATACGCTGCATTGAGTTTTGGCGGTATAAAAAAATCTAAACAGACCTTTAGCTGTGGTCATGTTGTATCAAAATCCTGAAGAGTTAATCGTTAAATGACAGATGGCGGTGATATTCGCTGTACCCTGCGTAGTTAAAGCCGCACACCTCATTTTCGGAGAGTTGTTTCTACCGCTGCATTGATGGACTGAGATCAGCACAATAAAGAGCAATTATTCCGTTTCTTCTGCGCTGAAAGGAAGCATGTCATTCTAGAGAAAACATTGTTGAGTTGAGCAGTACCAGCAAAACTGTTCAACCGGTGTAGCCGCATGAAAAGGGGACGTAAAACATCATGATAATGACCAATATGCCAGCCACGATTTTGGCTGGGGACAGCTTCACGCCAGAATCGCCTGATCACCATGCCCTTTGAAATCGGCTGAACTGCCGATAAGAAATGGAACCAAAAATCAACCACAAAGTTTCAGTTCGGGGCAAAGTTTGTGCAGAGCATGCCCAAGCAGTCAGAGAACTCAAGACTTATAAGTGTTTGCCTGACCCAGTAGTCTTGCCAATGTAGCTTCCACTCCCTTCCTCTCACGCGCTGGATCATTGTAATTAAATGTCAGTGGCTATTATTTGTAGGAAGGTACCTGTTCCATGAACCTGTAATTAGACATACAGTGTCTAAAAATTCTTCATACGTAACTTGAATCTCCTTTCATTCTAAATACCTGCAGGTGAGGAGACAACCTAATTGTAGAAAAAAAGTCGTTGACACTAAAATGACTTAAAAAAGAAAGAATATAATCCCATTTATTTTTTTAAAAATCCAGTTATAAGAGATGTTCACATTTTCGCCTGTAATCTCAAGGTTAATCACAAGTTTATTTAATTAGACTTAATTTTGAGAAATTAAGTTTCCTCTGTTTTCATCCAGTTGCAAAAAGTTACATTCCATAAATGTCATCGATAATACACTTTCTGTTTATTTGATATCTGGAGTCAAACAGAATGAATTTGGTGAAAACTTCTCCCCGCATCTCAGTAAACATCAACACATTCAGTTTGTCAATACTGGTTAAACTTACCTTAACTTATTCCTCTGACAAGCAGATTGCTTTATGTGTCTAGAAACTACCCCTTCTGCATTGTCTGAAATATTACTTAAGGTAACATGGCAAGCTAGTTGTATAGATATTTATGTATTGGTGAAACCAAGATATAAAGTGAAAAATATACCAGAGGATATAGTATAAAGGCTGGTAGAAAGACAAACTGTTCTTCAAGTGAAAAGACATGATGAAGTTTTCTCTAGTTCCTCATAGATCCTACTTCCAGACCCCTCAGTGCAAAAAAGTATTTTCTTGTAGTCCTGACTGTTACCGCCACCTCTGGTGCCCCTCTGAACAAAAGCTTCTATCCGCCCTGTCATTCATTTAACGCTTTCATTACCCTGAACTTCTTGAACATTGTCTTACCCGATATATATGTTTTCTTTCGTTGTATAATAGTTTTTTTCTCTCTGTTCTGAGTTCTAATCGCTTTTTTTCTTTCTTTTCATTTTAATACTACAGATAAAAAAAAGCTCAATTACTTTTAAAAAATCTCGAGAAAAAACTATTTATCAATGTTTTTTAAATTTTTGATTTCGTAAAATTATGCAAGTTATTATTTAAATTCTTCTTAAAACCTTTTTGTAATTTTTACGAACTTGCAAATGCAAAAAGACATTGAATTTTTATCGAAACATTTTCTTTGGTACTCGTTTTAATTGTTTAAGAATCAAGCAGCTAATTTTCCATCTTTATATTTTATGTTATATAATCCTTAAAAAAATCTAAAAAAAAAAAAATTTTGTTTGTATTTTATTTAATCCTCAGAAACTTTGAGACTTCATGTCTGTTTTAATGATATATAGGATTTATTTGCAAAAAAAAATTATTTCAACTTTAACTCATGTCCAATGCATCGATGACTGCGTCGCTTTAATCTATCATTTATATAGGTATTCATTTTATTTTGTTGTCAGTTTCCAAATCACAACTTTCGAATGAAAAAAAATACGCAAAACCAGATTACGTATTCGTAATTACAAATTCTGAAGGAATTTCATTAATGATGGTTAAAAGATAATGCACTTGATGGTTTTCTGCGGTTCGTAATGAGATTGTGTAAAATTTGATTTCCTCCAAGCAGTTCCAAAGTGGTAATATTTTGATCAGTAAATAATTGCTTTCAGTTCATCAAGATTAGGTCTGATACAATGGCAATGGTCTTTTCACACAAAACCCCAAACCGAATTTAGCGAAACCACACACTGTCTTTTAACATTACTTGACATTATGACGTCAATTAATTGGACTGCAAAGTCACCAGCAATGTCAGGTTCACTTCAATTCTGAGTTGGTAATCTAAATACTTACGTAATCGGTTTTTTGCGTAATATTTTTTATTCGAAAGCAGAGGAATGGAAACCTCTATAAGAATTGACAACACCCTGTGCAATTGAATATGAGTGATAATTGATAAATTGTCAGTATTAATTCTATTGTATTATCACTACAGAATAATCTATAAATTAACCTATATGGTTCCACAATAGTAAGAATTTGATTTTGTGAAAGTGGGCTTAGAAAAATTATAAATTAAGATAGATAAAAAGCTATTGTAAATCATTTTGTTTTGGTCATTCTTTCTGAGATAACAGACTTGTTCAAAAAAATGATTCGACAAATACTTTAATCAAACGCACCAAAAGAATACCACATGTAGACAAAACCAATAATACAAAACACCAGGACGTTTAAAAGATAATGGTCATCGGGGAGCACAATTAAGGGCCTTACATCGTTCATCAGAACATGATCGGTCAGCTTCTCCTAACGCTAGTGGCGAGTTTTCGTTTCAGCGTAATAATATTATTTTCTATCTCTGGTTTTTCAAAGGTAATGTGCTCCTTTGAAAAATTCCCGTTCAATTTATATACTGACGAAGTTTCAGTGCCACCGCAAGAAATCGATAGAGTTACATAAAGGAACAGTCTGGCTCAACCAACAGCTAATTTTAAACTCAAGAATGACTTCCAGTTGAAAATGCTTTGAAGATGTAGAAACATAATATTTTATAACATGAATCTGAATAAATGTACTGCTGAAATATTAAAGCCAATATTTTATCTCCATCTATATCATATTTATAAAATATTCTTAAAATTCAATACTTAAATAGAAAGTTCAAGAGTTTTATTGCTAAAACTGACTGAATACGTTTAAATTTCATTATTTTAAGTTAATTAACAGTCATTTCTGAGTATGCTGCCTGTTGATTGGCAAGCCTTGATGTATTGAAATAATTAAAACCAAGTCTGGAATGGTGTGAGGCATTTTATTTACATTATATACAGAAAAGTAAAAAAAAAATAATTTTAGTCTGATAATGTTTAGTTCTAGCTAATTAACTAAAATCTGATTTTTTTTGTATAACCACTTTATTAAATATTGATTTCATTGTGTGTGGAAAATGAAAGCATTATTTTATTTATTAGCTATTTTTTCAAAATTACTTAAAACAGAGAAAGATTGACTGATACAAATAAGGCCTGGCGCCCTCATGTAAGTATAGAACAGTATATGGGTACTTTTGTATTACCCTTGAGTGAAGTCTGTATTTTTAAAGAATAAGCCGTCACATGACCGCAACATTCTTGCACGCATGCAGAATTTTATTGAATGAAATCAGGCTGAAGGATTGAAAAATGCAGTCTTCAACCCTAACTGCCTTTAGTTTGTCATGGAAATCATTCAATACAAAAACCTTTACGAATTAATTATGAAGCTAATTCATCATAAGGGAGAACCCGAATGACTAATCATATGTATCTGAAAAGTTAGCTTGTCTGGCCTCATCCTTATCTCTTCATTTCTGAATAATCTCTTTATGATTCCAAAATTAGATATTTCTATGGGTACTAAAATATTAATTGTTGTCATTTTTTAAATGGATGCAATCACTTGATGCTTGCTATTGCGGCGATACGCAAAAGTGTATTGTTAACAAGCTTTTGGTTTAAATTCTGTTTTAGTTTATATTTTTCATCTTTTAATCATATATCATTATTTGTTTCTGTAAGGTTAGAAATAATATGTGCGCCATTCTAAGTATAATAATGGGTTTTGAATACTAAGTTTTGACCATCTTTTGTTCAATTAATTATGTTACATATCTTATTAAAATGCTTAAGTAATTATACCGTGGTGTCTCTACTCTTGATTGATTGATTAAAGTGGGGTTTATAATTTTCAGCCGCAAAGGGTACTTCATCCCTCATTCATTCCAAAAGTTCTTTCTAACCAAAAAAACAAAATGAAAAATTGCTGGCCAGAAGATTTGAGGAATTTTAGCTGCCTGTTCTGATTTCGGCCGAAGATAAAATGGCGCTTTACTAGAGCAAAGTGCCCATTTGTCGCTAATATTTGATTTACGCTTAAAGCGAATTTTGTTTTATTTATTAATGAAGACGCAACATGAAGATTAAGAAATCACAGTTGTCATATCGCTGCATGGTCGCATTCTTCTTCATCGTCGTTCGCATTTTACAGTTCACGTAAACAGAATACTGCTTTATATTCGTAATCATTATCATCTAATAAGTTTGGCTATAGTTCAACCACCACTTAGAACACCCTTTTTAGAAAACCTGGTACTGGAAGTGCGTACCGTTCCGAGTGGGATAAATTTATTATTAACAACTCAAGAATGGTTAGAACTCCTTCTGTCCATTCATCTGCCACTCCAAGAGAGACAACGCTTCGGGCATTTGCTTTTCCTGGCTGGTGTGGGTCGGTTCTGCAAAGTGGCAGAAACAACTTTACAGAATCGATCGCTTTTGGTGGTGGAATACCTTGACTTACGCTTAACCCGCAAGGGATAAAAAAAAAAAAAACCCCACAAACAAACCGTTGTTTGCCAACTGGTTTTTTCGAAATATTTTTTGCCCACAGACCTGGTTATTATTTTTTTTAAACTAAAAAACGGAGATAAAACCGTCGGAAGATAGGCCGACGAGATTGCAAATTTATCAAGCTTTAAACTTATCATCTTTAGTCGACGTCCGCCTGAGGCGTCTGCTGGTTATGGATTACCGAAAGAGTTCTGCAGAACAGAGGCATGTCCAATGGATTGAGTTCAAAAACAATACGAACAAAATTTTTTGTCAGTAAACGGCGTCTGTTTTTATAGACAAAAATATTTATCTTTAGTTTGTGCTCTGTAAGCGTCCCGAAAGATTAGTATCTACTATTGAATGATGTCGTTTCGTTGAGGCCGACCACGAGATCAACACACATATTGCTGAAAAGAGTCCTATAGAGCAAAGATTAGATGATAAATAGTAATAATGAATTATTTCCTTTGAAAACAATGTACATAAAAATTTTATCATAAACTACTTTAATGTAAATATTATCATTTATTATATTACATATTGTATTATATCTTTTTCATTATTTATAATCATTACTTATTAATTCATTATTATTGTATTAATATATTGTATTATACTCAATGCATAGGTATTATTAATAATAAAAATTCTACCACAAAGCTCTTTTAAATAAACAGTCAAACCGGTTTTTTCAAAATCCGAAAGAGCCAGTGGTTTTGAACGGCCAGGTTAAACTGAGGGTGAAAAAAATCGGGTTTAATCTGAAACCATGGTAATATCCGCTACCTTACTCAAGTTATGTACTTATTTTTCTTTCCGTTTGATTTTCCATTTTGAATGAGACAAATAAAATTTTGAAATTAAGAACGTTTTTTTTTTCGAGGCAATCTGGTATAACGCCGCAGAAATCTACCAAGTTGTTCTGTAATAGAAATAAATTTCAGGCATTTGCGTCTGTTATTGATCGCAATGATGTAAATGAATTTGTTGGACTTGTCTAAGAGCTTAGAGAAAGGTGGGCACCACACAGAACTCTCGCCCTCCAAACCACCGAAAACAAATATGCAATTCTACTCTGAAACTGGTTTATTTGAAAAAAGAGTAAACAATTTAAAACAATAGAATGTAATGATATCCACAGAAGGAAAAACAAGGACAAAAAATATATACATCAAGGCGATTTTAGGTAAGAAAAAATCGTTGAAGCTCGTTCAGACGAGTTTTTCAGATTTTAAATCATCAGTGCATCGGTTTAGTAAAATCTTTATTTCAATATGTTAAAAATGTAATGTCGCTTCTGCCACCAGTCTGAGAAGAGAGCTAGTATGGATGCAAGGGGCTCAATCCGTACCTGGTGATGAATCTGCATGAGACAAATAGATGATCTACAGTGGACCTCCCTGATATCTCTATTAGAAAGTCATTTCCTGAACAGTGTTTGAGGAAACCTATGAATGTCAGCCTGGGAGCAGAGGCACAAAAGCTGGACTAGAGAGTGGAGGGCATGATCCACTGAATTAATTTGAGTTCTGTCTCATGTCGAGCTAGAAGTTGCGAGCTGGAGTGCTTTTGAAAAGCGGTTATTAATGCTACAGGTGGATTTGATCATTTTATAGGTTAAGCAACTCAAATGCTGAACCGTTAGTTACTCTGTATCTGGACATCTACATGCTAAGGAATATGTGTAAGATCTGTTATGTTTCAACAAAGTTACGTGTTTTCTTTTCCTGCATTTTGTATTAAACCTCAGGCCTGTATCATCTGAGTGTTGGATTGTTATACTGGCACAATCTATGAAAGATTTTGGTAAATAATATGTATATTTTTTGTCTAATATGTTTAAAAACCACATTCTCCTTATATGTTTTTTCATTCCAAAAAAAGCGTTTCCCATCCTGTAACCCAATTAATTAAAATTTACATTTATATGCTTGACCCTGGATTTACGTTAACTAACCCACGCGCTGTTGGTCCCACCTATCAATGTGGAATTTTAGAGGGGTATTTCTGTGATGAAAAATACGTATTTTCTGAATTTGTGTAGTTCTCTCAAAATTTTTTTCCGGAGGCTATTTCTATTCATTGTCTTCTGTACCAAACTTAAACCTTTCTAATTTTGCTAAGCACTTTGCGACTAAAATACGCGATATGGTTTCAGTTTCCTGCTTTCATAACTGTAGAAAATTCGTATCGAAATCTGAATTAAAACAGGCTTCTCCAAATTATATTGAATGTTTTGTTGTTCCTTCCAAATTGAATGAGTAGTTGCTTTATTTTTAAAACCAAAATTATTCTACTTTTTGGCAAGTCTTTTTTCGTCTGAACCATTCTTAAAACATTCTTTTCAAAATAGAAGAAAAGAAAACTGTCTCGTTGCTCATTAGAAATCAAAACATTTAAAGATTTTAAGAAAAGGAAAGTTTAATATATGTTTTTTAAATACTTCATTTACAAAACAATTTTCTTCACTTCAAGCTTTATATTTTCCTCGTTAAATAAATGTGAAGGAAAATAACTATAATCATCTCTTCTGTAATCTTTTGCATTAAATCTGTAATATCATATACATCTATTAAGTTATTTTCATTTCAATGGTTATCGCCGTGGCTCTGGATCAGGATGCGCTTATTATCCAGATCTCCATTTTATATCCTTGTAATGATCTGCATTTTAATAGACGAATCTTTTCATACTTTACGCTTCTTTTTGTGAATAGTTTACGACTTGAGAATTAATGTTAGGTTTTCTTTATACTTTCGATTTCTTCTCCCAGCAACGGTCACGTGGAAGCCGGCACTTGACCTTATAATTCAGAATTAACTCCAGCACATTGCTAAGCAACGACTTCATCGAATTGACTTAAACAAGTGTAATGATCGTTATGTTTTGATTTGTATCCAGCATTGTTAATGAGATGTGTACTTGAAGTACTAAAAAAGAGTATTGCATCTTCAAAGTATGCTTGACTCCAGATTGCATTAATTTCACGTTTTAACCCCCCCCCATGTCTTGAAAAAAAGTTAACCCATATTTGGGTAGATACGTCTATCTGTTGTGAAACATGATAACCAAAACAGAAAAGAGCTGGTCGATGAATTTGTATAATACCTTTACATAAAAATTGTATGTCTGTGCTTCGGTTTGAACGGAATTTCAACAAAATCTACTCGTCTTGTGCATATATAGATTTGATGAATTGAAACCGGACGAGATAGATGGATAGATAATTGTATCTGCAATCGTCGCTTAACAAACACTAAATCAAGAAAATATCACTTTTTTGCGAATATTTCATTTTTTTACGATTTGGTTGGAAACAGGGTTCTCAATGTTCAAAGTAGACTAAAAAATTGTGAAATTATTCGTTATTAGTTACTGAAAAATCATTTGAATCTTCCTTTGAATGTAAAATGAAACTGTAGTTTGCTTGTGAAAGTTGCTGATCAGCTGGCTGAACTTGAATGGCATACGCGCATTTAATTGTCATTGAACTAAGTATATATTTGTCCTATATGTATTTGTAGCAAAACTTTGCTAGCCTTTTTTGTAAAAGAGTTTTTTATACAATTGTTCAAATAAAACACGACAGAAACTATGTGAACATGCAAATCCCAAAGATTCTTTCCAGTATGCAAATTTTTTTTCAACATTACCGTCAAAACAGATTTTAAAAACAGTTTATATAAATCATTTTGGAAAGTTTTCTTTTTAGTTGTTTACTCACTATTTTTATTATTATTTACATCAGTTTCTGCCAAAACCATCATCATTATGTAATAGAAAAAACAATATTTTAAATTAAACTGCTAGCTTTATATGAGAATAGAAATTCAACAGTCTTCACTTATTCAATTCATATTAATCAAGGAAATTCAAACAGTCTTAGTCTATAATATGAAATTTAGTAATATAGTAGATTTATATGTAAAAAAACAGATGTCAAGTAAAAGATTAAAAGACATTCTATATTTTGATTATTCTAAATTATCCTTACACTTTATTAATGCAATTTTTTCTCAAGCATTTTATTTGCAGGCTCACAAAAAACTTTATTATTTGAAGACACAATATATGAACCCTGCTGCTCTCAACCCATCTTAACATACAGTGGTTCTAAAATGTTCTCAAAATATCTTAATGGATTTCTGTCACCTGAAATAGGCTCTCACCATTACTTAAAATTTTAATATTTTAGAAACAGGCATTTAATAGTAAAATCTCTATGTTCCTATTCTTAACAAAACTATAAGAAATACTAAAAAACATAGTAAAACCTTTTATCATAGAAATCATTGTCCAAAAAGCAATAAAAACCCTTTAGATCCAATACAAAAGTCTTCGTACATCGAAAATATTTTCTATAAATTCATAATTTAAACTATTATCGTCTGTCGCTTTATTTTATTTTTTTACCAGGTATTTAAAAAAATCGTTTGGTTTAATTTTCATTGTTTACTCCGTAAGACTTACTATTATTAAAATGGTTTCAGTGGGTAAAGAAACAACAATGGCGCATTCAAAATTGATTATTTTTATCCTAGTAGTGGTAACAGTTCGGGATGACGCTAAATTATTAATTCGCATCTACAGTGGAAGTGAGTAACATCACTAGTATAACAGCACCTGAACTGAAAACAAGGTGATGAAAAGCAGACCTGCAGCACACACGGTTGAGATTTATATAATACCAGGGAAATTTTTGAAAAATCCACGTTTGAGTGTTTTGCAGCTTGCAGAATTTAGTGAAAGTACCCTTTCTAGCTCACCAAACTGTTCGACGAGTCTTCGCGAACAATGGGGATTTCAATGAGCGTTCTGCCTTAATGAAGAGGAAAATGAAATAGCTTTCCTTCTGCAAAATCACAAAGAATAAACCTGAAACTTTATTGGAATAATGTCTTATTTGCAGAGAGCAAATTTAATATTTTTAATCTGATGTATGGAATGGTATAGAGAAAGAAAATGAGGAGAACTTAATAATCCCAAGACCCAATGTATAGTTAAATGGCAGAAGACCCTTTGTGGGGGGAAAGGCTCTAGGACTAGGTAATGGTAGGTTTGCTTTACGCATAATGAATCATGCTCTTATTTAAATATTTTAAGATATAATTAAAATATCAGCTTCCCAAATTTGGGTAGGAAACAATGTTTTTTTTATTAAGATAATTGATCCTACACACTCTCGCCTCGTCCAATTGTCTGTAATTTGGAAAAACACACCCCACCCGATTTAAAACCCAATAGAATTATTAAGATATTTGGAGGAGAACTGGAGAAAGTTATACGAAAACACTATTAAAAAACCAGAAAGCCAGTTCCTAAAATTGTGGCTGTCAGATGGAAGAAATGACAGCATTGATGCAGAAATTACAAAGTAGTGAAATCTATTCTACATGTTTAAAAAAGCTTGTTGTGGATGCTAAGACAGACCTACCTTAAATTGAAGAATGAATGAAACACAGAATATTACTAATATGAGATTTCTTTAAAAGCAAAATGCAAAGACTTTAGATAAAGTTTTTGCTTTTGATTACTCATCTTTAAAAATAAAAGTTCTTACTACTATGTTTTAAAATATTTCATGTAGTTTGTTGCAATACTATGGATCTTATTATCACCTGACTTGAAATATTATTAATTTAGTCCGAAGGATAGAGCCCTGGTTTCAATGGTAAACAAGTGTACGAAACATCTTCGGTTTCACTGTGTATCCCCTTTTCATTCGTAACTGCTTTTGAAAATTAGACCGATGCCCAAAACCAGATCTGGTGGTTGCTTCTTCCACAAGATTTGAACTCGTTGCAACCATTTTTTGCGATTCCGTCATCACCTTCACTAGATAACGTATTTTTTCTTGTATAGTCATGTTTTTAATTTTCGCAGGAACAGCGCGTCCCTGTATCACATACAAAATTAATTCACAAACGAAAATTCTAACAGACTGTTGGTCTAATTTTATCAAGAAATTACAAAATACAAATTCAATGCAATTTAAAGAGCAGAGTTATAAAATCCTGAGTAAACATTTAGGGTGTGGTACTTCCATTTTTTTAGAATTTTCAACATGATTATAGGTTCCACTTTTTGTGTAATGTTTCAAAGCATCTCTGCTCACTTTCTTATCTGCTTTCAAAAGTTAACCTATTTTATTATTTGTAAGGGGGAAAAGACTGTAAAGATTTAAATCGCTCTTCTGAAGTTTAATCTCTTCCAGCCATAGACCTGCTCCTCTAGTTCTTCCCTCCTTTTTCTTTACTTATATCTGTCTTTAAAACATTTTAATCCATCATTTCATCATTCACCTCAGGTGGTCAGTTTTCCTTAGAACGTTTGAAATTCGTTACACCTATTTTTTATTTTCTTTGGCCAGTGATTTATATTCATTACTGTGTTTTCAGAATTTTTAGATCAGAGTCTTATATATATATATATATAAAAGTTGCTTTAAGAACTTTTATTCATCTGTCTTAAAGTTTTCAAATATGAAACCTATTGTTTCACTAGCTTGTAATTTAGAAAATGTTTGAGAGGAACAGAAGGCAAACTAAACTCTTTTCTCCCTCCTTCCTGAAAACATAGCACTTTGTTACAAGACGGTTGCGAATTCACCCCTGTTACTGTTACATGTTTCCTCTATAGATGAAAACGCAAAAAGAAACCCTTAGGGTGCGAACTATAGCAACAATCTTAGATTATTTTCATTTATTGTAATGAGCTCCTCGGAACAATAAATACCAATTAGAAACAACTAGTTTTTTTGGGCTCTTGACAACCAATGGTGAATGATGGGGAAGATGACATATTTAAACAATAAGGATGAAAAAAAAAAAAAGTATTTTCTGATATTCATCCTGTTGTTTTCAAAATACAATATTTCTTTAGTATATAAACTCGAGGTAACATTTCTTTACTAATACTTTCTTTTTATGTATTGCAACGCATTTTATTTATCAACCGTAGCATACTTCTTATCTTTTATATCTATATTTACTTTCTGCAGGTTCCCTGTCCTCCCCCCCCCCCCCCCCCTCACCAAATTGAGCCCTCCTAAAGCTTATTCCCTCAAAGCTTCCCAGGTTTTGGCCCTGAGTTTCATGATAGTACGATTTTCTTCTTGTCTTATCTATCTATCTCTGTATATATATTTTATATTTCCACTGTTTACAAGTGGTAAGAGTAAAGTAAAATAGAAAGAAACAGCAAGATCGGGAACCTGATAGAAAGAAAAAAAGAGAGAGAGAATAAATAAAAAAGGCAGGGGTAAACAGAAAGAAACGCATTTTCATCTTGTAAATATTATAAGAATTGCTTTGATATAACAGTCGAATAGCTTTTGTTTTTTCTTCATCCTTTTCTTTTTATTCCTTTTTATTTATTAGTTGTTATTTTCTTTTCCATCTTATTTTTTATTTTTGTTCCTTTTACCTATTACTTTTTTTTCCTTTCCATCTAACCATTCTGTATTCGAAAGGTTTTTCATTTTCCTTACCCGCCGATGCGCTTTTGACTTGCTTCTCCAACCCCTCCCTCCTGGTTTTGTTCCCCTTGTTTTATTATTATTTCTTTCCCATCTCCACTTTTATTTTTTTTTCCTCTTTCCTCTGAACTAGTTTTATTTATCTCTTTATTATATAGTTTTTTTTATCCCACCCATTCGGGCGACGAGCTAGTGCGATTCATCTGCCCATCTTCTTCCTGTTCTTTTCATGTTCACTGTTTTCTCTCTCATATTCTTTAGAGGATTTTGTCTTTGACTTCTTTTTTCTGTTTATTAGCCTTATAGTTTCTTCCTTTTTTTCCTACTTCTCTACAAAGAAGAAATGGGATAAAGAACTAGTGAGGGTAAAGGAACTAGAAAGAGAGAGAGAGGAGGGAGAAAAAGAACAGAGTGCATAACAGACACCAAGAAGGAGGAAAATCACCAGTTGGTTACAGGCACCCCGTTCCTTTCTGCACGCATCGATCCCTCGCTAACTCTAGCAGGAGTGCTAAAACTGTTGCTCAGTTTTCCTTATCCGAGCCAATACGCTGGATTTTATAAAGCCTTTTTCAAGCCTTCTCCTTCTTTGGATTCCGGTTTTTTCATGTTAAAAAATACAAAAATTGGGAGCAAAATTTTTCACTTGTAGTTTTGGGTGGCTTTGTTTTGTTGAATTGGGGAGATTTGCGTGGAAGTAAAAGAGGACTTAGAGGGAGGAGTTCTCGTTTTCCCCATCTGTGCTCAAAGGATTAAATATTCGACAGATCCTCACTGATGGGATATAATTACTGGGAAATATTTGAGTCTCCTTCTGATTGTCCTGTGGGTTTAAAAGTCACTTCTTCTGCGGCCTTCTCTTTAAAAAAAAAAGACTTGTTGGACAATGTGACTATGCCTAAAGATTAACATAGATACACCCCTACGATTAAGTATTTGGACAATTTTCTATCTCTTCATTTTACAATATATATTCCAAACAGTAAACGATTAAAAACACAGATTGGACTTTTGTGCGCTTATATAGTCATGTCTTTTGAGATGATTTTTGCTAAGAGTGTTCCTGAGTTTCTACAGAATGCTACTTGAAGTAATTCTGTAATAGTCAACGTTGTTCGTCGCTTGTTTACTTCAAATATGAAGAAAAGACCATCTAGATGGTATATGTGTGAATTTCCACATGTGTTTTATAAAATTGATTCGCGCTATTGAATGCATGGTTATAGATATAATATAGGAATGGACCGATTTGGAAGCACCTCTGAAAAAAAATGAAGAAATGCCATATTTCGCATTGTATGTAGGACATTATTGGATCAAACAAAATTCTGGGTATTTTTGTTTTGTAGATCATATATTTGAAGATTTAGATCCCAAGAGTAGATGGACATTTTCCTGGAAAACAGTAGAATTTTCCAGAAAAGCGATTTAAAGAGCAGTCTGAATGGAAGATTGTGTTTGGTTCTAAAGTCAAAAGTGCAGTTCCATATCTAATAGTGAACCTGTACAGATGCACCAAATCAATACAGGATTGTTTACGCTGAATTTACATTTCTAAAACTGTCGATAAATTTGGACTATTTCGCGAAACTGATTTTAATTGTTTGTTTTCATATCTTTATGGATATGTTATCATCGTTTTAGTGACTTATTGTTCTCACGTTTTACACCAAAATGATCAATTATTCTATATTTAAAAAAGTTTAATTTTTCATTGTTAATATATGTTAATGGAGGTATTAATAAATAAGAAAAAAATTAGGCCTTGAAAATTATATGCAAATTTAATAAAAGCATTATTTAAAAAGAACTTCGATCATTCTGTTTAATAGACTAATTATACAAGCAATTTTCTACTACAACATCTGTTGTTTGAGACATTTGCTTTCAAAATAGTTTCCTGACATTCTTAAACTGCTTTTAATTAAAGTAAATATGGCTAATAAATAAACTAATCACAATGAGAAATTTAAGTGAAGAGTAACAAATATTTTACTAATGATATTTCATGTGGGTGTTCTCATTATGTGTTAGTGTTTTTGGTTTTATGATGACGTGAATGTGGAGGTGAACCACTGAGGTCTTTGCTGGTTGGGCAGTTCTGGGTTTTGATTTGCGCTTGAAGTACTGACTGGGCTTACTACCCTAAGACCAATGAAAGAGATCCTTGAAATTCCTCAAAGGTGGTGGGAGAATTTTAAAGGTTTGCTTGCCCTGCAAGATGAATTCCTTTGCTCCTAGCTCAAGTTTTCCTATTATTTTTGTTGTTTGTTGATAAAACAGACTTCAAAGGTTTTACAATACACGAATTAAAATGGTGGGAGGAATGAGGATTTTATTTTTCTTCAGTTCCCCTTTCGTGGAAGATTAAATCACCCTTTGAATATTCACATACTGATGTTTCAAAATGCATCAATTGAGAAATTAATGCTGTCGGTAAGGCATTTTCATATTTATTATGAAATACCCAGACTTTAGAACAAATTATTTTAAGGTCACGTTTTATTAGTCTTAAAATTTAGAAGATAATTTTGAGAGATAGCTATTCATTCATTTGAAAGGACGCTCTGAAAATGATTTTAACTAAATCATCTTTCTTATTGGTTAAAATACTTAGTCCCGCCTGGTAACTGTTTTCATGTTTATATGTTTAAGAACCATAGTAGTTTTATGTAATGAGAAAAAACATCACCTTGATCATTATTAATATTGATTAACTGATTTTTAACAAGCATAAGCAACCCCAATATAATCGGGTTTTTTTTTACCAATGTTAATTTTGCAAACCTGCCAATAAGTGTGTTCTGTGTATGTATGATTTAGTCATAATGTCTTGGGAAATTTAATCTTTATAAGGTTAATATATTTTATTGTGTTATAAATGTTTCAAAACTTAATTTGTTTTAATTAAGAAATTTTGATATAAATCGTTATTAGAAAATTATAGTGATCAAAATTCAGGTTTTACGTTTTATTTCTGAATTTCAGATAAAACTATACAAAATTAATAATATCTTTGTTGTTTTTCTAAAGAAGTACTTTGATTTGTTGTTCATCATTTGAAACTCAGTGTTTAACTTTTATTATGCCAATTTTTTAATTAAAATTCTTTTGAATTGGAAATAAGTTCAAATAATATGTATTTGTGTTATTTCTGATTATATATTGATGTTTTTTTTTTCAGTGATACTGCTGAACAGGCTGCAAAAGGTGGTGTATTTTATAATTGTCTGTTAGTGGTTTTGTCTGTTAAACCCAGAGAATTATTGAAAATCTGTGGTTTGCAGGGCTCCTAAAGAATTTTCAGATAAATGTTCTCCTGAGATTTGACAGTGTCACAGGCGGCATTTTCATTGTGATACACATAAATACAAATGAAAAAGATGATGTATGATTTTTTATTGTCCAGAAGGCCTGCTGATTAAATGCCTGAACCATTCCAAAGTAATAGAAACAGTACCTAAAATGTGCCTGAATAATGGAAAGGCCCTAAATGCTCCAGAATATCTGCTAAAGAAAGCAGAATTTAAATGCTCTTTAGTCTATCGAAAATTTAAATGCTCCTGAATGATCAAAAAATGAAAATTTTAAATGTACCTTTTGAACATCGCTAAGAAGAAATGAAAATTTAAATGCTCCTTGAATTTACTGAAAAATTTAAATGCTCCTTGAATGATCGCGCTAAGAGGTTGACCAGCTCAAATCAATCCGTCCATCGTCATAGCTCCACATTGTTAATACGTATTACAAAACATAAGCCAGTTTTGGATATAATTGCTTCCCTTTTGTTGGCTATCTATGTATTAGGACCAAACACAAATCACAATTGATTATAAATGAAACTGTTAATTTATTTGTCTGCAGTTTCTGAATCATCGAGTATTATACCCATGCACCTTGAAACTCATTCAAGGGGATAGTGCGCTATCTAACCTCTACTCAGACAAGGATTAGCTGAATAATATTTAAATAGATAAAATTGCCAAACCGACCAACTAACAGTAAATAGTTTTTTCATTATAGACCATGCATTTCATACATGAGAAAATGCAGGTGGTCTACACAGGCAGTAAAATTCGCCTATGTATGATTCTTGGCCATGCCTGAACTGAAACTGAAGGCTACTTGAACAAGCCACCATCTCATGGTTTGTATACCTTTAAACTTGAGTATAAACATAGGTAATGAAGGGCAAGGTTTGTATTTTCGGTGCAAGCTTTGAATGTCTAATTTCAATGCTAGTTTTATGACCAAATGCAATATCGTATAATTAAGGCCAGCCTAATGACGAGAGCCTGATTTAATCCTTCGCCTGAGTTTTTTGCATAATGTTTTTTTTTCCTGGAAAAAAAACTTCCAGACTCAAAACCTTGCCCTCGTCCCAGCTTTGAAAATAAAACAGGCATCATTACCCCTTATTAAAATAACGTAAATAATACTCATAAGCCATGCCACCATTGCTCGATGTTACAATACTCCGCTAATGCTATATCAGAAGATTTTCCTGGCTTTATTTTTGTTTTTTCAGAATGTTAAAAATTCTTCCTGTGAAATTTCAGGACCCTAAATATTTTTTCTTCAGTTGTACACTTCCTGAATTCATTCTATTTTAAGAAGACCAAGCACAAAATAGATGAAACTGAATCTTTAAAATGTTTATAGCTTAATTTAAATTAACTTTATTTCGTTTAATATGAAATATTTGTTTGATGCGAATATGAAGCGCCTCATTGTCCGATGCTTTAAGAAAAAATTACAGGTTTTGCTTGTCTTTACGGAAATTTTGTAAAAACTTGTTTCCACCTTCTAGTGAGTATTAATAAAAATGATAATAATTTACCGCGGCCCGCTGAGGGGGGGGGGGGGGGGCGTTGATTATATTTAGCATTTTGATTGTTGATTTTACAATTAATTAATGGTTTAAACATTAAAGAATATTTTTAATAATTGAAGTTTTTAATAAACAAACATTTAAATATATTCAAAAGAAAATGCTGCACCAAAAAAATTAACAGAAGTGATTTTAATATTTTAAATTACCTGAACGCTGTTCTAGTCGAGAACTGATTACTTTCTTTCTTTCGCACGAGACGTTCCATCTGGGTAGGCAAACCCACTCAGGAATGAAATATAATAGTCAAGTTGAATAAAAGTCATAAAATGAAATTTACTGTTCCTCATGGCCTGGTACTGATCCACGATTCCATACCGAACTGCGTTCGGGAAGGGAATCAATGGTTTAAATGATTTGAGGCCAGTGGTTTTTTTTTTTTTTTTTTTTCCCGACCTCATTTTCGATCGAACATTTTTTTGACCACAGTTGCACATACGCGTGGGAAAAAAATGTTGAACAAATGCATGCACTGATTAATAAAATTAATTTAGTTATTTCGCTGATCTAAATGATATGTTCTCAGTTGGAATTATTTCTAATATAAATATGCAGGCTAATATCGAAAATTTTGATAGAAGTACTGTCAAAATTAATATGATCCCATGTTGAATGGAATTAAAAGTTTAAAGAACAACTTTTTTACATTAATTAGAATAAAATTAAAAATATTCTTTATATTTTTACATTACGAAATGAACATAGATTTAAAAAGCGTAAATATATTTTCTTATAA
>BGPR01015568.1:0-36402 GCA_013235015.1 Araneus ventricosus
ATTGCATCCCTTTGTGCAGAAAGGGTGCGGATCTTGTGAGAGGTGGCTATAAGAGGCGCTTTTTCTTTTTTGTAGTTTCATGTTACTGTCATAAATCTTACAAACAAGGGAACTCGCCTGTAAGAAGAGGTTTTATTGGCTAAAACTGTGGCTAGGACACTAAATGACATCTTTGAGAAGACGACGCTCACGAGTTTCTTTATGAGTTTGCGTTTAGAAGAGTAAAGGGGTTTCATTTAAAGAGGGCCTCAGTCATATTGGTCTGTCTTTCATGGAAAATAATTGGTAAGAGAAGTGTTATTTCTGTTTTTAGTCGTAAGAGAGTAAAGACATATTTAGCGTATCTTGCAAAAGGAAAAAAAAGGTAAGCTGAAACTATCATTTCTCTATTTTTACATTGCTTTTGTAGTATTAAACACTAGCCGCATTCGGCTACCAACCGACTCGTGCATCTTATTAATTGTCTTAATTTGATTATATTAACAAACTTTAAATTCGCCAACTTATTTAATTTTTTGTTAAGTTAAAAGTATTAATTGCTACAAAAGACTGAGAAAGAAATTAGTTGTGCAAAGAAAAAAAACAGTAGATAGGAAATGTATTAGCACTTGAGATAAATTTTGATGCAGTATGTTTTTGTGTCTCATGAAACCAATGACATAAGTCTTTACATTCCACTGTTAAAAAAAGTATAAAAAACACGAGATTCAATGAAGATTACTTTTGAAATTTTGCATAATTACAATCTACAATTATTGCACATTATTAAGTTTATCATAAAGTGAAAATTTGACTTCATCATATCAAATAAATGAATTGCATAATCTCCAGGAAGACTATCTTGCCTTAAGTGGAAAGATGAGCTTAATGTCATCGCTAAAAACTAAATTTATTAAAATATCATAGAAAATCTATCAAAAACTAAATTTATTTGAAGTAACGAAGAAAGAAAGAAAAAGACTGGACTTTAAAAAAAATGGCGAAACAATGAAAATGGACTGCATTTTAATACAACAAAAGAAGTTTTTTATTATAAGGATGTATTCTGTACAAATCTGTAGTTTTCCTCGATATTTATGAAATTTGGCCCACATACTCTTCAAAAAAATTAAAATAATTGTCACCTTTTTATAGACCAAATTAAAATTTCAGTTACTTAAAAATTAAGCAAGATTTTGGCGTTTTTTCGCAATATTTTCAAAAAAATGCTATCTATCAAAATGATTTTTGAAAATGTATTTTTAATGATACCAGTTTAGTTACAAATTACTGAAACATTACCAGTACAAATTACTAAACTTTAAATCATCCAAAGAAGTTTGTTTTAAAGGTTCCTGGCTCTTTCAACAGATGCCCTACTAATGGACAGCATTTCTGCTTCATACTTTGTCGCTGAAACCGTATACGAAATATTTAACTTCTGGAATTTAAAATCAAATAACTTTAATCATAATTTCGCTATTTTAAACGTAGAAAATTAAGGGGTGTTAAAAGGGATTTATTTTAAGGACGCGGAAAAATTAACTATATAATAAAAACATAAATTTAATACATAATTATTAAATATTATAGATTTAAATTAATATAATTAAATATAAAAAAATAAATAGAAAATTAAATAAAAATTTAATATATATATATATATATATATGAATTAATATTATGATTGTAGATATGTGTGGGCCCTCACTGACTCCTGGCAACGACTATTTTCAGATCCAGTCCGCCACTGCCGCCAGCAGTAAAACGACAAAAAAAAAAAAAAAAGTTGTGAGGAAGAATTTGTATGGGTTGTTTATGTACTTTCATTTTCAGATTTTTTAAATCACAAGCCAATTTCTGATTTTTCTTCCTGTGAATAAGAATTTGTCCATCTGCACAGATTAACAGAAACTCGAAGAAATCGGAACTAATAGAATTGAAAAAAATCCATGGATGAATAAACCAATATAGAAATAAGATATAGAACGAGTGGGCATAAAATAAAACTGATTTATAAAAAGATAACTCATTTGATCTTAAAAATATGAGATTGATAACTCAACATGAACGAATATTTTTTGCATTTAACGCGTTATCTTCTTAAATTTAGACCATTCATTCTTATACATTCCCTCTTACTTATTGTCACCTCTTTCTGTCTTTCATAAAATCTCGTGCTGCCATCTGTTGTACGTTTAATGCAAGACAAGGTATTTCAAAAAAATCATAATATATATTTTTTATTTGAAGCTAAAGTTTTAGAAGCAAATCTCGCATAAAAAATTAAAATAGGTCGGCAGAGCAATTAGAAAGCTGCATTTATTATTTTTCATTTCAGATGCTTTGCTTGGTGTAAAGGGCATCTGAAAGTTTAAGATGATAATAAGTATTGCGAGAGTAGATGTTAGTTCTAAAAATTTTTAATATGATTTGAATATTTTAAACATTTCAGAACATTATTATTTTTTTTCTTACTCTTTTCCTCAAAGAGATCATGACACAGAAAACATATTTTAAGCGCCAAACGATTCAGTGTCGAAATTTTGAAGAATTTCGATATTTTCGGTGTCAACACTTGAATTCGAAAAAAAAAAATCATAAATAGGAATAAAAATAAATTAACAAATTAAAATAAAATAAAAAAATTAATAATAAATAAAAAATTAATAATAAATAAAAAATTAATAATAAATAAAAAATTAATAATAAATATAAAAATTAATAATAAATAAAAATTCGAATCATGTTTGCAAAATGTTGGAAAAAAATTATTACGATTTTGTTATTCTGCAACATATCACTTGGAATAAAGGATTAAATTTAAGAAAAGCAATCTCATTAAAAATAAATATAAAGTATTAAGATTTTTTTTTTATTTTTGAATTTAAGCACAGATTAATATAGATATCGTATTGATTAGAAGAATTCTTAAAGGAAGAATTTAGTTTAACTAACGGAAAGAATGAATGAATGAACTAGATGAATTTCATTCTTCTTTTTTTTTTGGACCACTCTTTACGCTGTCTTGCATGGAATGTTACTAGCCTGGGTATCCTCTATATTCTGCACATTTTATGTATTCAATTTACGATAATATTCTGGAGATTTTTGTTTTATATATATTTACACTAAATTTAAATTTTGTTTCATCTCTAAAAAATTTTCATTCTCAACAAACCTGAAAAATTGGTTTAATGCAAGACATTCCATTAAACCGATATTTGCACTTGATTGAATGGAGCACTTTAATTATTTTTATTAATTTGACTTGCAACTTTTTCTTTTTTTCAACTTTTAAAATATATTTTACTTATCTAAAATCTGATACAGTAATTATTTTTCTTTAATATGACGTCTGATCTCAGAAAAACTTATATTCTTAGTATTCCAAGTGTAAATTCACCCTTTTCTAGAATCTGAGGTGTAATTCGACCTACCCTATTTTCGACCGACCTATTTTATATCAACATTCAAAATAAAAGTTAACTATCAAAATCTGAATTCGACCATAATTTAAAACGATGCAAGAAATTTTAAATGCAATTGCAAATGCAATTGTATACAATAAAGTAAGAGTGAAGAATGTGAGAAAACTGGATATTTTTGTACTTAATACAAAAGAAATATTCGCGCGCGCGCGAGGAACAAAGCTCCATTCTCAAAACACAAAATCCCAAGCATTTGCATAACAAAATTCTTAAGTGTTTAATTTGAATATTAAAAAAATCCTAAGGAGAATTATATACCATTTTAATAAGATTTATTTTTAAAAATTTATTGCATGTGATATGCTTGAAAATAGAAGCATAATATTTTTTCTGCACTGTATGTGTTTGTATTTGAAAATATAAATATATATAAATCGAAAACACAATGAATTGGATGGACGAGATTTGTCATGTGATTCTCAATTACTGTTTTGCATATATCCTTCACTGTTTTATATATTATTTTTGTCATCAACATTCCCTTTTCTCAACTAATACAAAGCTTTAAGCGTTGAATAAGGTATTAGTGGACAGGATTTTTTTATCGACCTTAGAGATAGCATATTCAGTTTACGTCAAAAAAATATTGTTTATATTTAAGAAATTATGAATACATTAAGGAAATTGTGCCATCATTTTACGCAGTTTTCTCATGCCTTCTTTCTTTTCTTCTTCCTACAAAGTTAACCAATATACCTAAGTGATGTAACTTAACCTGTCATAACTTAAACCATATGTTAGGGTGAAGGGGTTTGCGAAACTCAACTACGTAAGTATCGCATGGGTTTTGTGGTTATATTTATACAGGGTTAGCCTAAATGACTCAATGGGTTTCAAAGGACTGTTTATTTACAAGTATACGACGTACAAAGATGTTTGATACATGAAAAGATACATACACTCACCAAGTTTCTGGTACATACTACAAATGTTCAATGTGTGCGCACTTGGTCACCCGGCACACATCCCAACGGTAATCCAGTTCCGTCCAGACGTTCAACAGCATGTTCCCGTGAATGTCCGTCACAGCAGCAGCGATGCGTTCCTTCAGTGCTTGCAGCGTTGTTGGCATTGGGGGTACATAAACTTTGTCCCTCACATAACCCCACAGAAAAAAATCACATGGAATGATATCCGGAGACCTTGGAGGCCATGGCAACAGAGGAACGTCATCCTGACCAGCGCGCCCTATCCAGCCATCTAGCGAGCACTCGAGCCACGAGGCGGGCTTTTAAACTTGGCCTGTGTATGTATCTTGTCATGTATCACCCGTCTTTTTAGGTCGTATACCTCTCAATGCAGAGTGTTTTGAAACACAATGAATCATTTAGGCTAACCCTGTCTTATACAAGTTTTTTGTTACAGAGCAGAATTGAAAAAAATACATACCCATTACACTAGACGGAGTGCACTTTGATTTTTCAGATTTTACACCGATTGGTTTTTCTTTATAGAGCTTAAAAGTAACTAGGAACTTCATAAGGCATTTATCTTCAATTGCTTGAGTTTTGAGTTCCTTGATCTAAAGAATATAGAAGAACTTTATAAATTGTGATCTCAGAGTTTGCATAAAAAGATGTAATCTGTTATGTTCTTTAATAGTTTGCTACAGAATAAAAGTAAGATAATTAAGTAAAAATGGCATAAGAGCAGATTTTCAACTAAGCAGGGGCAAAAAAAAAGAATCACAGTAAATAAATAAATAAATAAAACTTAATACGCCGAAGGTATTCGACATCTTTTTATTAATCACGGATTAAAGGTTTTTATCTTTTGAATTTATTTTTTCATGCAAAAATAGCATGTAACAATTAAAAATTCCTCTGCAAAGAGTATACAACATCATTCTTTCTGCTTTAACCCACTTATTTTGTAATTTTTTAAATCACTATTTAGATGCAACTTTTGCAAACGTGTTCAAATACCTGTGAGCCAAGCGAGTTGTTATCTATAAGCAAATGATTCATTAGTATAATATGATCCAACGCTATGAAAGTATCAAGTAAACACATTAGCCTGCGGAAATCTCAGGATGCAGCAGGAAATAGACAGACTTTCTTCCAACTCGCGGAAATAGCGGGATGAGCAATCAGAGGGTTAATTACCTTGATTGGTTACATTTTTAATAAGAAAAGTTGTAAATGTATGGAATCGCAATTCCATAAATAATTTGCAGAGACTATAATAAATTAAATGACTTCAGATGTTACTTTATATAAGGGTAAGGGTGGTCAGAATCAAAATATTCCTTTCAGAGCACTTAAGAGAAAAATCCACTTGTCAAAATAACGTCGCAGTGTATTGGTGCTATACATTTCAAGATGAGGAAAAACGAAAATGCAAAAGAGTAAAAGGAAAGTGAGAGAAAAACATCTCAAAAATTGGTGATATTTTACTTCATAACACCTTATTTTGTATTAATGAAAGAGACGTTTCAGTGAAATGATAATTTTAAGCATCACAAGTGTGATCGAATCATTAACGAACGAAGACTGAAAAAAAATTATTAAAAGGGTAGTTCATCTATATTCCTACAGTTTATTTTCCGATCTTTTTTGGCCATTCCCTATTACTTTTGCACTGGAAAATAACCAAAATATACATATTTCATTCCATTTGCCAGTTATTCCTGTTCAGTACTCTGAGTACGATATTTAAAATTTGTCCTAGATAACTAGACTAGAGAATTCTTTTATTTTAGGCTTTCTTCAAGGAATCTTTAATAAATCCATTAACATTACTTTTGGACACAGCGTTTGGTTTCACAATGTAACGTCACGGCCGATGGCCGCGGTTTGATGGCTGAGCAAATTCGAGGCGTTTTCAGACAAGGAGTAGTCTTTCCGAATTTATTTACAGCTAACTTATATATATATTTGTAATAGACATTTTCTAGATTAGAATGTTTATGTACAAAAATCAATAAAAATGACCTCGAAGGGAGGAACTGTAACTCTTGGTCGAGTAGTTAAGTAATTTCGCGAACCAACCTGCACTGCCCTGGAAAAAACAATTAAGTTCCGGAGTTCAATGTAAACTCCTACGAGATGAGCCCGAGGACCGGGTCTATCCGTAAATATCAGAACTCGCAATCCCTGATGGGAGTACTCCGAGTCTCGATTCGAAGCAAACTTGACGCTCACCAGCGTCGGTGAAGTCCAACTCTCCACTCTTCCCGACAAACGAAATCCGCCCGTTTTATGTACTGATCCGGGTCTCCTCATTAGCCAGGTGGCATTCCTTTCTACCACCTGCAAAAGGTTCCACATTTATGTCTCCCTCGTTAGCACTTTTCCTACAAAGGTAAATGTTATCCATCGTCCATCGAATCCACGCTTCGTTATTTTGAATTGACCAGCTCCCTTCATGTAGGCGACATTGTCAATCAAAGCTTTTTAAGAACCCTGTGGTCTTGTCTGGTCTCCAGCAATTATCGTCGCGTCTGCGGACGCTTTTGGGCGCCTCTGTCCCGCTAAGCTTTGTTAGAACACACCTGCACAGAGAAGCATTGTCATTCCTCAGATGGCCGACACTAGTCGAAGAATGCTGTGTTATATTTCACCTGCAACCCTAAATCATCGTTTCGTTACAGCTCTCCTAAATCATAGTTGTTATTTGACCACTTTGTTACAACAACATAAATGGCAGTTTTAATTTATCATTCAAATATACACCAACAGGGAGGACCACAATTACGTGGATGAGAAGCCGTCGGTTAAGCAAGCGGGGTCTCGTTTCCTAGGTGAATACAATAATGGTAAGGGGTTCAGTTACCTCCACTCCGATGACGGAACGTATACCTCCCGAGTTATGGGTTAGGCCGTAACCAGTGGTGGCTATTAGGACTCCACCCTCAGTTTCTGGTTGCTTTCGCGACGACTCTAAGTAGTTGGTTTTCAATGAGAAAGCGTGTTTCAATGTTTACAATGTTTATCGAAATTTATACGTTTTTTCTCAATATCTTCGGAGCATATTATCACTCAAAAACTGTTTTAACGCAAATTCTGTTTTGTGTAAAATTCCCATAATAACTTTTCAGTTGTACCGATTTTATTTCTCTCTATGCAGACTCTTCTCTAATTTTAATAGATTTTTAAAACAATATTTATTATAGTATTTTACAACAATACTTTTCATTGCTTTAGCTACTAAATACTGTAATCAAGATTAGATTTTTATTAATAATCTAAAGCCAGACGAATCAAGCTTAACATGATGCGATAGTTTGGACTAGAGTTTCGAATCAATTCATTTTTTTTCCTTTGTTGCTTTTATTTCTGTGGTAAAACGTAACAATGAAGATGAATCATTATTACCAAGCATCAAAGTAATTATCTGTTACTTTTATAACGACTGCGTATCAGAGGTGGCAGCAGTGGGGATTCCAGGCCACCTGTCAGGGATGATGTGCCTACCCCCCGTCTGGTAAATTTTTGTACCTCGTTCACAGAACTGGCTATTCAACTACTAGATACATAAAGATGTGGCGAAAACTTGAGAGGGTCATCAATACGCCTCTACCCTTGTATAGAACGCCAACACGTGCCTACAACCATTATAGTTTCTGAACCAGTTGGATGGACATAGAAGGCCTACCATTTGTTTGGTTCAAGGGATGGCAGGTCGTGCCCTTGTCGGCGACACCTTGCCCCCCATAGGGCAGACTGCACACCTCCCTGTTGGGCTGACTTTAACGCCACTCGTGATATATATGAAGAAGTAAACACACCAAAGTGTACTCACTCTTTTCCGGATGTCGTTTATCTCGTCGATCATCGCATTGTTGTGCAGCAGCTTGTCCTCGTACTCGTTCCTCATTTTGAGATAATCCCTGAAGGCCTCGGCCGCTTTCCTTTCATTCTCGGAGCGGTACACGTTGTAGTTCTGGTACAGGATGAAAAGGTCTTCCATCTGTTTGTCCGTTAGGAGGACTTCCCTGGAGGTGGACAGAGCGGATGGCAAGCACTCGGGATCGAAGCGGAATTTAGGATCGAGTGCCTCGAGATGGTGCACCAGACTGACCAACTCAGATTTCAGGTAGGTCTTCTCGCATGACCTGTCTGGAAGAAATTATCCTTAAAAATGAAAATATCTTTGGATTTATTAAAAATAATGTTTAGCTTTAAGAAAAAGTTAGCTCTAAGTTGAAAGAAGGCTGTAATTTCTCAAACACATGGGTGCATTTTTAATTTTTCGTATAGTAGTTAAACAAAGAGAAAGTCTTGTAATCGCCAATAAACTCCTCCTTAAAATTAATATGATTCTTCAAGTTTTAGTGGTGCAAATGAATAGAAAAATGTACGTGAAAACAATAAGTCGAAAGCGGGGCAAGTTAGACGTATGGAGTATGGCTAGATGATTGGAATCTGCATTTTTGTCGTTTCAACACCAAACTTACATATTCAATCAATATTAAAAGAAACCTGTCTACAATAAATCTACATGTTTCTTCGTCCGTAAGTATGTGAACACCATAAATAAAAAAAAATCAAAGAACTAGATGGATGGAAAATGGCATATTAATTAACCACCAGAATTTAAAATGCATGCCAAATTTCAGACCAAATTCTTCTAAGGGTTGACTGTTTCACGATCTCTCAGTTCGTGTATATCTGTAAACGCAATAATTTAAAGGAGAAACAAATTACATAAAAGAAATTCGGTATGTTGTCTTGACCTAACGAACTATATCAGATTTTGAATCCAAGCGATGAAAGGGTACAAAATAGATATTCAATTTTCTTTATTATGCTACGAAACTTAACAGAAAAGAATGAATTAATACAAGAAAGCCGAGGAGAGAATATCCCTGCTAAACTGCATTTACTTACTCTTTGACGACAGCTTGGTCATTAAGAGTAAATTCCTTCTTTCTTGGCCGAAATGCAAAAGTGGCACTTCTATGGTGCTTCTACCTGTATATAATATGCACGTCATTGGAGGGAAATAACAAAAAATATAGCGTGAGTTACTTTCGATTATTACTCAGAGGAGTTGATTCAAATACGAGGAAACAAACTGGAAGAAAAAACAGATACATTAATTAGAGATTATATTAATTTGGGACCTCCTTAATAAGTCTATTCCAGCGGTGAGTCGTACCATCGATAACGATGATAATCCCTGTATTTGTTTTCAAAGTACTGCAGATCTAATATTACAACAACTCGTGGCGACCTGCCATTAATATCTATTGCCATTTGTCTTTTCATGAGCAATAAAGAATGGTCATCACATACTTGTAACTGCTTAAGGAAGAGGTTCTCAAAATGCATACCTCTGAAGCTACGCCACGGACCTTTTAAAGGTACGCGAAAGTGACGAGGGCAATGGCGGAAAACACATAACACAAGTTATTTAGATATAAAAAAATATTGTTTCCCCAAGTTCGTAAGAAAAGTGAAAATTGTACATGTCCAAAAGCCTCTGGGTAGAAGTGAAATTAAAGTACCAAGAATTCAATGTTAAAACAATAACTTATTTCGTACCTTTCATGAACTCAAAACTTGTAGAAAAATCATTCTCGTTTTATGCGTATATCGCCATAAGTATGGCACACCTCCAGATGTGAGATTATATCTGTCTTGGTTTGAATCTAATCTACTATTTGATCATCGAGAAATTTCTGTGATGCTGGAAGGAGTGAAAACTAACCCTTCCCCTTTGGTCTGCGCCATTATCCAACGAGCTAATCACACTTTCCGTTTTGGCTGGCGAGTTTCGTTTTGACTTCTTTTTCATTTATGCTGATTCATCGACGCGGAACTCTGTAATAAAAATTTCGTTACGGATCACATTCGAATTTGTGGCGCATGATTGATAATATTTTCTTTCAGAGATTTTTTCATTTTGTATTTGGCAATGCCTTTTTTTCTGATAGTGGATCACAATTTGTTTCAATCCGATTTTAGCGATTAGCTTTTATTTGACTGAGATAAAAGTGAACAAGTTTGAGTCTGGTTAACAATGTGGATAGAGAAGACCTCACTGCAAGGAAACAAAAATTAGCAAGATAGTGAATTAAAGATTGGAGGGAGAGACAAATCCAAGAGACATTGAACAGGATTCGTACTGCAAATAATGAAAATCATCATAGAAGAAGAGAAAGAGAAACTCAAGAAGAAAGAATAAAACGCCTTGCAATTTCTGCAGAATACCGTGAATGTATTCATCACAAAAATGTCAGGATATTGCAAATCAATCTCTTTATTTTTGTCCCGACTGGACGAGCATATATTCTAGTTTTATAATACTCACATCCAAGATCCAGGATTCCATTTAAATTGACTTCCATTTAAATAGTTGATTAAAACGACGAGTAATTGTTAACTTCCATTGTAAGTTAATACAAAATTATTTCAATGCTCTTTTCATTGGTTTTATTGGAGAACTAATGTTATTAAGAAAAATGGAATAAACATTAACATTATTAATGATCCTTAGCATTATTTATCAAAAATCCTTTGTGCGAAGAGATGGTTCGAGGAGTTTGGTAGCAGAGGGTACTCAAAAATAAAAAGAATAATCAAATAAAGGTTTGGAATCATTGTTTTAGAGTATTCAGCTTGTCGAGTTTGGAAATTTGATTAGAAATTTCATTTGCAATTTCATCACTCAACACTTCAGTGAATATATTGTTTCTAGGAAATTGAATCAAACTGATGAGATGCCAGTGCCAAAAAACAGATTTTATCAACCAAAAGCGACGCATTTCTTCATCGAAAAACTGAAAATTCTGGCAAAGTAAGTTTAAGTTTCAAAATCTGAAGTAAGGAAATGAAAGAATTTTATTAGAATTTTTAATTAAATATTGTTTTCATTAATGTTAATGAAAATTAATAAATAAAAATTTTAATGTAATTATCTTACTAAAAATTTATATTATTTATAGTGATGATTCATAATATTATCAAAATAAAAGTTTTGAAGGTAAAACTTTATTATAATGTAATTTTGGGAAATAAATCCGTTTCAGTTTCGGAACCACAGCAGCCGACACTTCAACAATACAAGCCAATAAAGGAGTTAATTGCTATTATAACAAACACGCCGGTGGACTTGATCTGCCAGCTTCAATTAAATGCCGAGACGATGGAAAATTCGAAAAGCAGCTAAAATTTTAGACATATTTTAAAATTAATTATTTTCTTAGTGGTAATAATATTTTTCTTAGACATTTTTCTTTAGTTCCACAAGCATCGGAAAATTTGAGGATAAAGGATAAGGAAAGTTTGCGGTTATTCATAGCTAAATACAAATATCATGCATATTATTTAGTAAAACTTCAACCTTTATCAGCAAATCATAATAAATAACTTTTGATTTGCCTCTTTATTCGATAGTGACGTTGTGGCGCACCGTGCTACGCCATCTTACTGCGATGTATATTAGCCAATATCCGCCTCCGGACATTGGGAATTCCTTTTGTCTAGTGGTTAGGATCTTCGGCTCATAACCCAAAGGTCCCCGTTTCTATCCCGCCGCCAAAACGTCATTTCTTGAAGTATTATTTTGAACTTCTTCAGTTATACTTTTCCACAACTGTCCTCATTACCATTTGGATATGCAAGCGTAATTTGCCTACCAGCAGTGAGGAATTTTTAAAATGCTCTGATGGTAAAGGGTCACAGAATGAGCTGGATCTATTGGAAACGATTACAGCACCGATTGGCGGAGACATGTACAGTCGCGGATAAAAAAAAAGATCCACCCAGCATTATTCCGCCGTTAATCATTTTATCTTTGGAAAAAGTTACCAATATTCCAGAAATAAGGCCTACTAGTAGATTCCATGTCTTAAAAGTTCAAAAGGGGTCGTCTACATGTTTATAATTGCACTAATTCAAAATTTCAAAGAGAAACATATTTTTCTTAAAATATTTCAAATTTAGATAAAAATTTATGCTGGAATACCAAGTTTATCACCCCAGCATTTTTGTTTCGGAATTATAAGCAAATGAAATTTTGAGTTTCTAATGTTAAATTAAGATTTTGAATTTTTATTGATATCTTGAGAAATAATATAACTATTGACCTATAAATTTTTAATGTAGTAGTATGAATTATGCTGCACATTTTCTACTTCTACTTTTTTATTTTAAAATAATTTTCAATGCATGAAATATTTTGTCAAAATCGATGTTAAAAATGTTTTGAATAGCAGCACGTATAAATTTTAACAGTAATCGAAGCAGATGGCCATTTGATAAAACTATGCAAAATTTCAGCATATTCGTACGAGAAGTTTCGAAGTTACATTAAATTTTGAATTTTCGCCGTAAAACGATGCACTTAAGGGGGCGTCTTGTTTTTCGAAAACGTTTTTCATTATTAAATATAATTATTACAACACTTTATGATTTAATTTTAAATATGTAAAAAATTGTAGTTGACCCCACAACTTGCATGTGTTGATGCATGACAGACATGAGGGAGATAAATTTCACTTGTTGAGACAACAATGAGGTTAATACAGTTTCCTTATCTATTTATGTATATCCATTAAAATTTTATAAATTAAAGTGGAGTATTATTAATCGATTTATTTTTTATGCATCAAGATTTACCGATTGTAAAATGTAGATCATTACTTTGAAAATTACATTTAAAGTGCGAGAAAATTTAGAATGGTACTACCGCCATTTAAAGGCAAGCAGATAACTTTAGTAAGTAAATGTGGAGACGACTTCCTTTATGTCGAGAACACAAAATGTCAAATATCCTGCAGTCTATTAACGATATATAAACCAAAATTAATATCCTGTGGTATTTTTTCATGAGGAATTTATTTATCGTATCAAACAAGGGTGGTGCCATTAAGTTAGTGCCAATTTTGGAGTTAGTGTCATTTTAAATATGTAGATGACCCCTAAAGGGAATTTCAAACTTAGAATCTTTTAGTATACGTTATTTCCTGTAAAACAGTATTTTTAGTTTTAAGAAGCAGCGAATAGCGACGGAATAATGCTGGGTGGATCCTTTTTTCTTTCCGAGACTGTACATAGAAGCATGGCCAACATGAATTTCGTTTTTCTCATAAGGAGATCGTAAATGAAATTGTGTGGATATTTAAATTTTTATCCAATTGCTCCGAATTGCGTCCTGTTCCTGAATACTGTTAGGTTCAGCGGCGTAACTGGGGTGAGCAAGATAAGAGCTCTAGGTGCCAATACCAGTGGGTGCAGAATTGAGTTTAAGAATTTAAAAGAACTTTAAATTTATTTATTTTTTACTTTCTCTTTTCACGAAGAATACAGATAGCCTCCCCATGACCATGTGCCAACAATCATTACAGTTCCATTACTAAGTATACAGAGAGAAAGCACTTTTTTTTATTTTCTTAAAATTTTATTTTCAAGTACAAATACCAAATTTCTCTCATTGCGTTTCTGAGTTACTGTGTTCACATGCACAAGAATAGACAGACTGACAGACAATAAACCGTTCTTGCATTCGGTACAAAATTTAATACAGGTCAAAAATTCTGCTAAAAACAAATACTACATATTATCTTTCTAAATCCTTGCAATTCTGAGTTGTTGTTTTCACATCGATAGCGAAATAAGAGAATTCCCGTCAACAGATTTCGTCCAATATCTTTAAGTTGGATGTTGCAATCAGATACAGTTATTTATCCCTCTATTTTGTGAGGTTTTGAATTTATGAATCTACAAATCAGCAGAAAATCGAACTGCTGACGAATTTGGACCAAAACTTTAAACAGGTTTTCGATTCTGAGCATATAACTATATACTAAATTCCATTCATATAATTAATTGCATTTCTGATTTGCCGTGCTCATATGCACACGAACCTAGGGAGACAGACATTCCGCAGAAGGATTTTGTTGAAAACCTGACATATAACTAAATACATTTCTATACAATAACCATATTCCAAACTTCATTCTTCTAGCTCTATCCGTATTTGATTTATTATGTTAACAAGATAGACAAACTGATAAATATAATTACAAAAATGTCTTTATCGGACTCAGGGTGATCTGAAGCGTTAAGATTCGTCAAAATCTCAAGTTCCAACTGTTTGATGATTACAATACTTTCTTCCCCCCCCCAAGTCCTTTTGTGGTGCCTCATCGTGGTGACCCTGGGTGGAAAGGGCGATGTACGCCTGGAGTTTTTTCTCCTGGCAGGGTCATCCAAGGCATGAAAGCCATTCCCTTATACCCAGCTAAAGCATAAGGGCAAAGGACAAAGTGAGACTTCTTCCCTCGGGCGTCCAAGGTCTAGTGCTAACAGAAGCTGAACTCTCCTCCTTTGCCATGAATCGTTCGTCTATAGTATTGGATTTTCTGTGGGCGAGCAGACTCTTGGACTTCGTCTAGTTGAAGACTAGAACAAGTGGAATAAGAAACAACAACAACAACATACTTTCTTTCTGATCTCTACGTATTTAAGAAAGTAAAAATACTTTATTTTAGGTTATGGTCCCTTTCGAAACAATGGCAAATCAACGCTTACTCAACTCATTTATTTCCGGAAATTGAACAAAGCGACTTTATCCTGTGGCAACAATTCTTGTGACGTCGCAGTCACATGGTAAAGGTCTCAAACTCTCAAATGTCACTTCTCAAGGCATTGGCTTAACGCTGCGTGAGGCGTCATCTGCTCGTTCCTTATTCAAGGAAAGGTTTCAAAATTGGCGAGACGTACTTGATATGCACCACGTGACAATATGAATTATACCCATTATTACTGCAATTGTCAAATAAATCCCATAAAATTATCAAAGGGCTCCCACTGAAATTGCCAAACTGAACACATTGAAATTGCCAAACTTTTCGCATTGCTTTTGTCAAAATCTTTCCTGTCGACTTGTCAAACTTACTGCATTGAAAATGTCGAAACCTTTCTTGTCGAATTGTGAAATTGGTCCCATTGCTATTGTCAAAATCTCTTTTGTCGAATTGTCAAACTGATTGTATTTAAATTGCTAAATTGATTCCACTGCAATTATCAAGATTCATCTCATTGCTATTATCATCTTTCTTGTCGACTTGTCAAACTTATTGCATTGGAATTATGAAAGTATTTCTTGTCGAATTGGTCCCGTTGTTTTGCCAAAATTCCTTTCTGTTTAATCGTCAAACTGGTCCCATTGCAATTGCCAAAAGCATTTTTTCGAATTGTCAAACTGATTGCATTTCAATTTTCAAACTCATTCAATTATTATTACACTTCCTCACTTTATATATCGGAGAAACATTTGCAATGGAATTTTTTCACGTGACGTCACAGCCGCATGACAAATCAAATATTGCATGCCATAAAAATCCTAATTAATGTTATCTTATGCAGAGCTTTGACACTGTACCATAAGCTGCAAATTCAAATTGCATAGTTAGGTCCAAAATTAGATTGGTGTAGTGCATTTTACGCGTATCATGTAGACATGTATCGACATTATAGACCTAAACTGAAATTATATATGCATAAATAAGCGATGCCTTCATTTTCATCAATGATTAAAGCATGGGCAAAACAATCGAATACTGTTTCCATACTTTCTTGTATACGAAATATACTTATAACGCCAAATAATTCCTGCTCATGCGATTCTAAAACAATTGCCAAGATGAAGTTTTCTTCTTAAATATAAAAAACTGCAATAAAGGGAAAATACGAAAAAAAAAAAAAAACGAAAATTATTGTCTTTCATTCCTAAGATTCTTTTTTACATACATTATTTTATTATTTGCTTGCAACTATATTACTTCACTCATTGGAGTTCATTGTTTTTAAAATTTTTTTCAATGTTTATTAAAAAAAGGAGCCACACAGCTTTATTTTTCTATCCTTCATCGTATATTGAAACAAAGGGTATCTTTTTACAGGAAAGAGCGTATACTAACAGAATTTATGGTTAAGAATTTCATAGAAGGTAATCAACATATCTAAATTTGCAATCACTTCAAAATTTTTCACAGCAACACATTATTTTGGTTTTATAAACAATGAAAAAATACCCCAAGAAAAAAATATTGGTTAACAGGCCATGAATATATCGGAAGATATTCAACTATTTGTGTTCCAAATATAAAAGGTAAAATAATGTAAAGGTATTTGTAAAAAACATTCTCAAAATAATTTTGAAAGCTTATTTGTCTGCGAATTTATAGATTATTATCATTTTTGTATAGTGAAGAAAGCCTTGAAAATTTTAATTTTAATCGGAAACAAAACGAAGCTCCTACATTAAAATACATAATTTTGAAAATTTTCTATTAATTATAATTTTAAAAAAATGAGAAATGATTTGAAGCTATTTGAAGTTATTCTTACAGATTCAAATTAAATTTATTTCAGTCAAATATTATTCTTTAATATTTGATTATTTGTAATCTTCTTATCATCTTTTAAAGTTTCATGATCTATTATTTATAATCTGATTAATTTTTACTATAACTTCCAGCCGGATTCAGATAATGAATCTCTTTACAAAATACAGTGCAATGAAAATAAATAGCAATTTTACTTTATTGTTTTCACATTTTACGCCGCAGCAAAAAAAGTGGTAATAAAGAATACAGGAAAAGAAATTAAAACAACAAATTTCGATTAAAAATTTTCGATACAAATTAATTAGTCAAAATATGTACCAATTTGAATTTAAAAAAGTATTATAAATCTATTAGTCAAGTATTTTACTACTCAATGTTTATGAACAAACACAAAAAAATTAAAGTGGTATTTAAATGTTCCTCACTACGCAATGAAGGATTACAAGTTACAGCACCTCCATGATTACAGTACACGGACCGCCACTGGTTATCATATTCACGTGCACATGAAAGGGCAGACAGATTTTCCGTCTTCATATAGTATAAAACGCTCACATGCGTGACAAAGAAATCGAGCTTATTACTTATTGTCGAATGGCAACAGTTAAAAGTAAACAAACCGCCGTACAAACTTTCAGTCTGTTTAGTAGAACGTTTTTTCAACCGTCGCTTAGATTTTTAATGGAGCTGCAAGATATAATTAGAAATGCTCGGAAGAGGGCTCGCCGAGTCACCGAAATCTCGATTCAGCCAGAGGAAATTAGATCTACAAGAAATATTATTGACAGAAATAGGCGTCTAACAGAAAGTCTAATTGAACGCGAAAATAGGCTTAATTGTAGCTTAAGTTTCACATCACTTTTTTGTCTTGCCGAATTTTCATGAAAAGTTGAATCGCCACCTTGGATCAAATTCTTTTTTGAGAAGCTGAATCGCCACTTTGGCTCAAATTCTTTCTTGAAAATCTGAATCGCCACTTTGGCTCAAATTCTTTTTTGACGATGGTTGATGCGCTCTGTATTTTTGGACAGTCGAAGCGTCAGAAGCCAGAATGCGCCAACTTGGCTGAAAATGCATGGCAGATATAAAATGGAGCGCAGAAGATCTGTGCGGTATCAACTAGTTTAAAGAAATTCTTCAAATTTGGTTTAAAGACAACATACCAAATTTCATCCGTTTTTCTCAAATTTTTTTTAAATTACCATGCTCAGAGACAGACAGACCTAATTTCAAAAATGTGTCTTACGGATTCAGGGAGGTCTGAAGCGTAAGGATTCATGAAAATCTCGAAATCGAACTTTTCGATGGTTGCGGTATTTTCTTTCTGTATATCTCGTCTTCAATTGAAACCGCGTTAGGTTATCAATTATAATCACAAATCAACAAAGAAATCGCCACTTGTAGTGAAAGTGTTAATACTCCCATTGTCTTTTATGGCAGCGTAAAATATATCAGAAAAATAGCCTTATGTTCGTAACAAATAACGCTTTCACAAAGAAGCCATCGTTAGATACTATAATTGTTCTGAAGAACTTTTCAACCACGACAATCAACGACGAGTTCGATTTAAACTTGGTTTTGCAGAGAATAAAAGCTGGTCAGAATGTTTTTTTAAGAAAGGCTTAATTTACTTTTCTTTAAAAAATGTACTTCCGGATTCGGACAGCATTTGCAGGAACGGGTTTTCTCCTTAGAGCAATTAGTATCATACATGATGATTATATAATAATAGGGGCTCTTCCCCTTACTCTCTAACCCCCAGGAATATTGCATAGCAATCCTCCCAGGCTACGCAAACCTGGCTTCACGCTATAATGCACCCCACATTTAGGGTTGAGCTTAATAGATTTAATTCTGACGATTTAACTTATATCAGCATAGAATAAATCTGTTAGCCTTGAAAAAGGTTTTTATTCTTAATTTTGTAACAATTAAGGAGACAAATTTAACATTCAAATGAAGCTCATGAAGAAAATTGTAAGACATTAACGTATCTATAAAAATTCGTCAAAAATGGATCAAAGATTTAGAAAATTTTACGCTCGAGTTGAAAGGTAGTTTTCAAATTTTTACAACATGAACCCTTTGGCTAGAGTGTTTGAAAAAGACATACTTTGAAGGAAAAAGGAAAACAAGATTAGATTGAACTAAACAGGAAAATGAATTCTAAACATTTAATTATGATATTTTATCTCATTTTATGCAAATTATTTACGAAAATCTTTGTAATAAAAATTGCAATTAAACGTCTCATTTTACTAACTTTAATAAAATTGCAAATAAATTTCTCAACTTGCGAATTCATCATTCACTCACCAAGACATTGAAACCATTATAACGACCACAATCTTGAAAAGGCATAAAAATAAATCCTTGCCCATGCACATTGTTTTTAATGATTTTATGCCATATTCGAAGAAAATGGCCATGTTTGGACGCGTTTGGCCATGACTGCGAAACAAACAAATTTACAGACAGACGCAAAGCTGAAAGGTGGAGTTCAAACAGAGCGCTCGCTACGCTTGGTCACCAATGCTGTTTTGTATACTTTAATAAAAGAAAACAGCTACAGTGTTCTCCTGTCGACTTTCTTGCATGCTTATCTCTTAATTGTGTTAAGAGCGGCACGCATTCTTAATTCTTTTCAGTGCGCAATACAATAAAGAGAATTAAGTATGCATAAGCTTTTTGGCGAACTTGGCTCAATTCTTGATACACATCTAGAAATTTGATGCGAAGCCCACATGCCGAATTTCATTTAACTAGCTTCTAAGGTTTTCGAGTTCGCGGATTTTGGTTATCGAGTTTATAAACGCACGAATAGATACACCAAAAGATATCCAATCCTTTGAAAGATTTGGCCAAATATTTATTTGATACACATCTACAATTATGGTGCTAAGACTATATGCAAATTTCATCAATATAACACATAGCGATATTCTGTAATAGTGCTCATATGATCGCGGAACGAGATATAGACTTCTCTAGACGAATTTGCCAGTTAGAAATATAAAATTTTGGTAAATATCCTGCGAACCAAATTTCGTCTTCCAGCTGGATACGCTTTTCAGTTATGTTCAGCGACCCAAAGACAGATAGAGAGTAAAAGGTGAAGGTTCCTGGGAAATATTTTATTATACAGAAATACATATTACAAATTGTTCATCATTTTCTTCCTGAAAGCATTTATGGATAGTTAATTTTGGGAAATTTTAATTAATTTCTAATTAAACAAGAGTATTTGTAGTAGTAAAGTTTAAGATAATAAAGATTCTTTTATCCTTTATTATTAGTCTTCACTGTTCTCCATTTTTAAGACGCAGGCTCCCTCTCGCGGTTCGTCAGACCGCGGTGGCCTAGTGGCAGGTCTCGCCGTGTATGGGGCCTGTTGCACGCTAAATCATACGCAGTGGCCAAACGTCCCCCCGTTGGTGTGACATGGAAGTTGGAGAGGGGGTGCCAGCTCAGGTGTCGTCCTCGTCATCTGACAATGGTTCAAAATTACGAGGTCCGTCCCAAAATAACCTTCGTGTTGCTTCAAAACGGGACGTTAATATAACTAAACTAAACTAAACAAAAACTCGCGGTTCGTCACTTGCATCCCTACCCTACATTGTATTTTGAAAGTTGTTTGCTTTCGCGAGTTCTATTACTTTTATAACTTTCGGTCTTATGTTCATATCCAGATGCGAAAAAAATTCAGATAATCCGTTATTGGTTGCGAACACTTCAGTATTTCCCTCCTCTTTGCAATTTAAAAAACTCAGATAGGTAGTGTTGCTTGTTAAGAGACGATATCATATCTCCGGTGACTTTTTTTTTATTTGGCCAAACCGGATGAATCTGCCCCTTTTCCCCGGGGGGGCGGCTATTTGGCAAAAATTTTAGACAGGATAATAAGTAGGTACAAAATGGTTGATGGAATAATACGTAAGTACCCAACCCGAATGACACTAAGTTACTTATCGACACTTAAAATGCAAAAAATATGCATTAAATTCCATTTGTTTATATCGCCAACGCCAAACCTACAAACTCACCGACATACCTTCATATGTCTCCAATGCCATAGAGCAAAATAGCTGCTACGGTAAACAACGTGGACAAGCATTCATAGATAAAGATTAACAACTTAAAGTTTAAATGCATTTTCTTTTCCACCAAAGAATTCATAGTTTTTTAGTTATGATTTTCTAACCTTCATAGGTTGTGTTTGCTCTATTTACCATATCATATACTCTAGCTTTTTGTGAAGTTCTGTGTAAAATTTAAAGCTTTTCTTACCTTTCCATATTGGCTTGTAAGGCAACAACCCATCGGGATCGACATCGACGCCAAGCTCCTTGTCTAAAAATATCTTATAGACAACTTGCTCCTTTCTCATGTTAATCAACTGCTGCAGGGCCAGTTTGATGGCTTTTCTGGTCTTGTGCAATTCATCTCGCATTCGCTCCCATTTTTCGTCTATGACAGCTTGTAGAAGAGAAAATACACAAGTAAATTATTGAAGCATTTATGGAAACGTAAAAACTAAGAAAGCATCAAAATAAGTAAAAATATCAATTGGCTTATATGGTGCGAAAAGAAATTGTTAAATGTTTATTCATATAATATTACATATACTGAATAATAATAAAAATATACATATTGCAGATTTAACTAGCGTGATTTCCGATGGAAAGTACGTCTCAAATATCTTACGTAAGTTTCTTATTAAAGCCCATATTTAATAAATAATTTACCTCAAATAAAAATTCTTATTTTCGTTCTAGAGGAATATCTTTAACATCTAGAAAAAAACTTTCAAATGATATAATTTTTATTCCTGTAAAATTATGTTCTGGCATTCTTCACCGCTTTCAATAACAGTAAAGAATGATTTTTGATTATTTTTATTTATTAATTTATTTATTGTAGTTAAAAGCTTATATTGTGAGACAGTATCAAATAATAGTTACAGTAAAGGTATCAGAAATTGATATTCTGACATTAGTCAAATCTTATTTGTTGTATTAGACTAGTTTCAGACTGTCGGTTCAATCTATTTTCTAAAAAAGTCATATTTACCTCCACTTTGGTCAACTTCTTTTATTTCAATCATTCTTGAGCAGCAAATAAACAATTTATTACATCCAATTTAAAATTTCGATTCGGCAATGAAAAATTCCTGTTTAGAAATGCAGATTAGAATGTCATTAGCACTTAATATAGAATCACAACTATATATCAAAATTTGCATCATTTTTAATTAATAAATAGGTACTTTTCCGAAACAGAGCCCCCAAACAAAAATCTGCCCAATATTGGCGATAACTTGCAAAGTATTAGTGATCGTTATGCTATGTTGGCACTTGCAGAATAGAGCAAAGATTCAAGATTGGCGAAGATTGGAACCCTACTATAGAAATAATACTTATATACAGTGGACGCTGCTTGTAGTGATCACTTTGGGTCAAAGCCCAGGTGATCACTACAGACGAATGAACAGCACATCCAAAATTTCTTAACAATAACACAACTGTTTAGGTATACAACATTCTATTGTTACAAAGGTATAAAGTTGTTTCCCTGAGATGCTAATAAAGGCGACAAACTTGGCGACTTGGCGACCTTCGTGATAAATTTGGCGATCCTTTTGGCGACTTGGCGGCAAAGTTGGCGACTTTGGCGACAAAAAAAATTTTCTAGAAAGACCTCGAACTGTCAACCTATTTCTACTGGCTTCATGAACTTTCTGGAGATTACGTCACTTCCTACGTAATGAAGTCACTTCCTGTTGAGAAAAGTATAAAAGCAAGCTCTCAAGCCAAGAACAGTTGCTTAGATTTTGATCAGCAAGCAAGCTGGTGAGCTGATAAGAGACCTTTGAGCGCTGTGTTGAGATTTATTCGTAATCTATGTTATGAATTTTTACAAGTGCTGTTTTAATACTTGTGCTAAGTTTCTTTTCCTAGAATAATTGCAAAATAAGGAGCTTTATTTTTTAAATCCTGCTTATTGGATTGCATTCACGTACACCCACAAGAAAATTTTGTTACAATATGAAAATCAGAACACACAACATTGTTGTGTTCGTTTTAATTCGTTTTTTTTAATCGTTCGTTTTAATTCGTTTTAATTTTAAAAAATCGATACGATGCACAGAACAGAAAAAAATACACATTTAATTTTTTACGCTTTCTTTAAAATCTTAACGAGAGTAACCTGGTTTTTTCTAGTATTCGGGCATTTGTTGGAAGAACTTTTCATAAGAATAATGCTCATCGAAAGATTCACCTCCCTATTGGACTGATAAGTACGAAAGGACTGTCGAGTTTCTTGGACAAATGATGATTTCTCTTCTGACCCCTCTTCATCGTCATTGTCCCTATGCTCTGTGGCGTCATATCATCGAAATCGATCGAATTGTCGATCACTAGAACAGGCAAATTTTTTATGTTTTTAGATTCGTGAGAGCCGTTCCATGCTGTTTCGACCAGTACAATTGATCGATCGCTACATCGTGATCATTACAAGTTGCGAATACTCTACAATGTACATTTTTATAATAATTGGCAAAACCAAAGGACCAGTCCCCTACCCCCAACCACTAAACCAATTTCGTCAATTTTTATTTAATACGAAAGCTCATGACCCTCAGATACACAATCAGTGGTTGCCTCCCCTCACCAACATCCATTTTGTGCAATTTTAAAATAGACCCTTTTTTATCTGTATGCGCTTCAATCAACAAGTCGCCTCGAGAATATTGTGAAATACCTGTTCTAGAGGATGGAAACTTTATTTGGAGATGTATCGTACTACATTAACAATCGTAACAAATGTGTGCTAAATATTAGAACTCAAATGAATTTTTTTCGTTTTATAGTCGTTTCCACTAATCTATATCCGATATTTAAAAATGAAAAAATTAGCGCTTGCGAAGCTGCGAGGTTGTGTGATCAGTTCGGAGCGCAGCGAGTGCTGCTAGTAAATATATACAGAGTAATGGACAGCTTATACGATTCTCATTTATATGTCATTTCGTCACAGTTTCGATTCATTTTTAAACATTTTAAAGTCAAATTACTTCGTTATACGACTCAAAACTTCGGTTATATGTAGTTTTCCCCGTTTATAAAATTCACAAATTTTCGTCCCCAGTCATTATTTACCCGTCCCTATTAAGGGAGAAACTTTTCCCAGAAAGCAGGGAAGATAACATCCTTCTTCTCCTTGCCATTTCCAAATTAAGGCCTACCTTCTTGCTCATAAATCGTATAATTAGTACTCAAGATATATAATAAATGTAGGAATTTTCTAACTTCTAGAAGCAGTAGTACGAAAGTAAATTAAGTGTTTTTCATTAAGCTAGACAGCGTAGTCCACCGAGCTTAAATGTTGGCACGAAATATCACTTTTTCAATAGCTTAGCATCTCTCAAAATTTGCAGAAAATCGCGAAATAAGGCAAATGTAATTTGTAGAATTTCCAGAAATTTTTACATTTCACGACATAAAATTGCTTTTTTTGGTGAGAATGCCTCAGATTTTGGAGTAGGTTGAATTAAAGGTTAGGTGCCGAATTTGGCATAGATTTTGGCGTATGAAGTAGAAAGGTAATTATTTGTTTGACAAAATTGCTAAATAGCATTAGAAAAATTGCAAAAAAAATGTATATTTATTTTGAAAACTGAAACTGAATCGATGGTGATATGATATATTTTTAAAGATATAGAGGTGAAACTGTACTTAAGGGTTCGGTCTTGTTTTCCGCCATTTGGTGTCGGCAACTACGCCAAACCAACGAAGGACCATCCCTGACAGTTGCGCCAAATCAAATTGACAGAAAATAAGACCGCACCCTAAACTACGGTTTCGCCTATATATCCTCAGATTAAATCATTTTCTGATTTATGTTTGGCGGCGATATTTCTTCCTTTTAGGGGGAAATAGGAAACAGGTTTGAAATACGGCATCACTGGCGATAATCTTATATTGGCGCCTCTTTCTCACCTAGCCGAATATCGTATCGTTAAGTCGCCACAACAAAATATCGCCAATGGGATGCCATGTTGAATCTGTTGAAAAAAGTCGCCAAAACAAGATTATCGTCTGTGATGACGTATATCAAGGCTTTACTGGAAATAGTTTAGCAAATGCAGCTATTTTGACTGTAATACTCCAGGTGTAGTTATTGAAACTTGCTATGAAACGGGGGAATATTATTTATCTCTTTATTTGCTAATGGGCTTCCCAAATTTAATCACCAATTGAATATTGTCAAAATTACGATTAGACTTAAAATCACGGTATGTTCTTGCCGCTAAATTCACAAAACTTTTGTCAATCGTTAGGTCTTAACTATGTTAAATGTAATACCTTATAGCTGGAAAAATTCATGTTGGCGACCGTACCGTGTTTTTAAATCTATTCAAAATAATCAATAAATAATGATTTCTTGAAGGTTTTATAGGCTTGTTTAAAAGGCAATTTCTCATATATACAATTTAGTACGACAAATAAAATTGCTTAGCTTACTTGAATTCGCATTTCAAAATTTTGAGACGATGTTTAATAATGGTTTATTAAATTCCTAAAAATGTAAAAGGATTAATCTAGTTTATTACTGTCATAAAATAAACAACACAATCAACATCTCGTGAATTTTAATTTTGATCACATGTACGAGTTCACAAATCACTAGGATGCTTTATTGGCTTGGATGAATCTTACTTCCGGTATAGCTGTTTTACAGAATAACTAGTCATCTCCAAATTCAAGGTGTTTCATAAATTCCGAAAAACTTTGAAAATTAATAACTTGCAAACGCATGAAAATAGAAAAATGCGGTTTTCGCAGAAATGGTGGAAACGAAATAAGATTATTTTTTGTCACAAAATCGGAAATTATAGGCTGCACACTTTACAATTAATACAGCCAAATGATTCTGCATGTGATGAAACGACGTGTTACTCAGAATTAGAAACTTGTCGGAATAACGGCTTGCAAATGTTTAAAGCATCTTCCTTCATTCTGGAGATGAGTTGTCAAACAAGGAACAACACTATTCCAAGCACCATTCATGATGACATGACAAGAAATTAGTTACAAACGACATGCTATCTAACAACCTCATATCTCTTTACTAAACTAAATGGAAACCTAACTTCTATCGGGTGGAGAAAAATTTTTAACAACAAGCTTTCAAGACTCAAAATCATCAACTTACTCTCTTACTTAGTAAAAAATGAAAACTTGATAAAAAAATCAATACCAACAAAATGATACATCTGTCGTAGACTCCTCCTAGGATTCAGAAACTTTTTTTCTTCTTCAACAAGGCAAACAAGGTATCATACCTCCATGATCCAGCAAGAATTTCCACTTATTTTCCTATAAAGAGACATTTTTAATTTTAATTTTAGCTTAGTAATACGTCCACGTAATCTAAATAATAATTTAGGAAACAATTGCAGCAACAGCCTCAAATTCTGTTGGGAGGCTGCAACTGCTCACAACAATGTATTACGTGAATTTTTGGTTATATCAGTTTGTAATTTTTTAAACCTTTCTTTCAATAAAAGTTCTCGTTTACCCACCCTAACGGCAAGGAGTCATCCTGGCTCCAAGTTTTGGGGTATACTGTGGCGTTAAAAGTTACAAGAATAATCTTAAAGAGCTCCGCAAATTATTTATATTCTTTTAACCCTTAAAAGGATCGATTTTTTCTAGTGCCTAATGGTATACAGTCATAACCCGAAGTTAAACAGTAGTTGGGACCGACGAAAAGTGGGTTAATAAGGATCAAATTTTGCATAAAAATTAGTTCGAATTTTAATAAATTAGGGGCACGAGATAGAGAAATAACTGTTTCATAGTAGTTAGCAGCAGTCGTTTCGCATTTAATAAAGAATGAAGTTTTCATACATATCAATAGAACAAATTAAAATGTGGCACAAAACTGAGTTTTTTCGATATCAATTCCTTAATAAAATCAAAAACTTCGTCCGAAGATTAATTTTTCCTCAGATAAAATTTCTTAAGAGCAAAGTAAAATTTTTATTCTTTTCTTGTAGCTAGAATGCGTCCTTATTTAGAATCTATTGTCTCAAAAATTTGTAACGCGTTTTCAAGTCAGCCAAAACCTTCTCCTAATCAGTGGTGTAGTCTCAAAATAAACAGTGCCATAACACTCTAGTTTGGGTGACTAAAATTTCGCCTGTTTTAAGGACGTTTCCTGATTTTTTCCTTATTTATTTCACGTGAAAAAAAGTCGAGTATCTGCTCCACTACATCCCTGCTACTAACCCGTCAATTCCCAACGTCCTATTGATAGGTTTGTTGCAATTCAGTTTCATGAATGCTTTCCATTTTTCTGGCAAACCAATATGTATTCCCCATCTCCTAAACAATTTTCAACAGGCGTATATCACCTAATTTTGAAATAAATGTGTCGTCTCTCTCATTTTGATTTTTTTATTTAATTTGATTTATTTTCGTAGCAATGCAAGGAACTAGCAAGTAATCATTATTTTTTGATATTTTACTATATTTAAATTTTTTTAAAGCAGCTTCATATTATAAATTAAATATTCTCGCCATCTTTAACTTTTTCTGCCAATTTAGTTCGAAACTTTTCGATTGTATCTATTATTTCGATTATTAGAGATGAAAGACTTTTTTAATTAAAATGGAAATTATTAGCTATATATAATTTGATATTCTTGGTTCAATTAATGATGAACTTTTAAAACTTCAAATTTACTACACACCTTTAAGGTGTGCCAGTTTAATTTCAGCTCACCTGTAATTTTCCTTGAATAGATGAATGTCCTTAATGCAGTCAAATCACCCCGATTTACATGTGTCAGTTCCAACTTGTAATCCAAATCACTTTTTCAGAAACTTTTTACTTTGAAATGTTCATAAATTTGAAAGAGGCGATTTCAACATTTCTAATACTCCAATATTATTCTGTACGGTCCTGTTTAGGGCCATGACATATATTTCAAAGAGCTACGATTGACAAAAAACAAATAAACATGGTAGCCCCCAAGAAACAGAAACTGAAATCTGATATTCAACATTAACCCTGTAATGATGGTTCAGGCAATCTCGGGAGATCAGATGCTTATCATTGAATGGCGATGAGAACAGTGTCGTTGTTAAAAAGTTAAATAGTTAGCAGTGACCTTGCAGCATCGCTTCAGGAACGGAGGGTGGCAGTGTCGAAAGAATAAAAAGGCGGTATATATGGGTCTGGAGTGCTCTAAATCTGTCCTAGGTCAGACGTTCAATCGCTGGGGTGGTGTGGAAATTTGAAGAGGGGGCTACCGGCTCGGTTGTTGGCCTCTTCATCTTACTATGCTTCAAAATCCGGAGGCCCGTCCAAGACAATTTCAAAACGATGCTTTAATCAAACTAAGTTAAACTAACTTTCAACATTAAGATGAATAAACTACATTGTGAGGCATATAGTGTTTCGGGATAGATCATATGGCTTTAAATACATCATCTAGTTTTGGCAAGATGTCTAGGAGAGATGTATCTTCGGTTGGGCTCGACTTTTTAACCAGATTTCAAGAAATAACATTTTTTTGTAACTTTTACTTTACTTTGTAATACGTCTGTTTTCAGTTTGCTGCTGAGTGAAAAAAATTCTGCCCGCTGTCCATTTGAGATGTCGATGGCAAGATTTATCCTACTCCCGTTTTTTAGTGCCAAAAACAAGCAAAACAAACCAGTTCCTCCTGTTTAATACTGCATGAGATGTCTTTTGTACCAGAAGTGAGTACCGGGGAGAATTTTTTTTTTTTTTTTGGAGCTTCAATATTAGCTGGAACGGAACGGGGATATACGAGGATAGAACCAACAAAAAAGTTACAACGGTAATAAAAAATTAATTATTAACAATAGACAGAATATACAAAAGGAATTAAGAGGCATACTTGCCGATCACTTTCCCACATAATCACGAAATCTATTTAGGCATTTATCTGAACGCAGGATCAACTTGTTTGAGCCGGCTTGGTAGAAATCAAATCCCTGACCATTAAGCCAGTTCTGTTTTAACCCGCTATTTTCACATAATTTTCTGAAGAAAAACCTTGTTCCAGATTAGACTTGATTGGAGTGTCCCGGTTTCTGGGAATTTTTATTATTATTTTCTTCAACTTCTAATACTCGGCTGACTGTTCTCGAGTTTTAGAGGGTTTTAGGAATTGTTTTATTTTCTTTTAAATTGTTATCTTGTCCATTGTAGAGTTTTTGTTAGATCTGTTTTGTGCCTCTGCGCTTTTATGTAGTGTTTATAATGCTTATTGTCTCTCGATTCTTGTTTGTAACTGTTTGGTTTTAAATGCTAATGATTTTGATTTGGTTATCTTGATTTTTTAAAATGTGTTTTGTGTTCTTAATGTTTAGCTTTTTGCGTTTCTGCAATTGGAGTTTTTGGGTTTTAGGCTTAATCTTTTTTGTGTTTTTAGTGTTAAGCTTTTAGTGTTTTTGCTCTTTGAGTTTTGTGTTTTTGCTCTTAATATTTTTGTGCTTTGTGTTTTTGCTCTTTTCACTTTTTTTTGAAGATATAATTGTAAACTATGATTTTTAAATTGTTCTTCTCACACCTTGGGGTTCTTTGTAAATTCTTTTTTAATTTATTTAATTTCTTTTGTATTATTTTTTCCCTCCGGCTTGTGGAAGGCCTTGCACCCTCTTGGGTAGGCTGGACCGGGGCGGGTTGTAAATAAATAAATAAAAATTGTCTTCTTAATTCCAGAAAAAGGAAATAGTCACTTCGTGCCAAATCTGGGTTGTGGGGGGAGGTTCCAGATTTTCCACTTGAACTTTTGCAGAAATTCTTGAGTTTTGCGAGCAGTATGGGGCCTGGAATTGTCATGCAGGAGGATGACACCATCACTCAACATGCCAGGGCTTCTGCCTCGTTAGCTTCAATAAGATTGTCGAAGTGGCACAAGCGAGATAACTTTTCTGAACGTCATGTCATTTCAATCTCTCTGACGGATCTGAGAACTTACACTACCTATCTGCACATCCATTGTAAAACAACTTGCACCATCTGTGTCCAATCAGGGGAAAAATATTCCCTCCAAAGTTATTACTTTTCAAATTCTGCTGCTTCTAACCTTCATTTATATCCAGTAGAGTCGTTGGATATATGTAAACCCAGTATGGTGACATAGGCGTTCCGAAAGAAATAGGTCAAAGCGGTGACCAAAATATGTGGTTATAAAAGAAACTTGCATTATATGCAATCGCTATGTTTTCAACAAATAAAAATGGACCTAATAATTATAACCATACACTGTATGGTTATAATCGTATACGATTACAGGTTGCAACACCCTCCGCTCAAGATTCCACAACACAAGCTGCAAGTGCTTATGAATCATCACATTTTTCACTTCTACAGTAGAATCTCCTACGATACTATCCTACATCTGCCTGTTTAATATTAATTTGTAATAAGATGACATCATTTTAGAGAACGTCATACGAGAAGACTTCTGTAGATTAGTCTAAGACTTTTTTTCCTGTGCTAAGAAATTCTATCAATACATTTAATAAAGTGAATAATAATATGTGGTTTCAGCTTTCCAAGGCTATTTAATAGTTTAGTATTGTTTTGGTATTATTAAGTTCATACGATGAATGCTTACATACTTTGGCTCTTCAATTCCATTGTATATTTGTTTATAATTGTTTTGTTTATTTTTTCAGACAGACCAATGCAATATTCCCCATGTGGCTAGATCGGCATTTTGTAAGCAAATTAAAATCGAAAATTTAAATCTATTTGTAAAATGTTTTAAAGTCATGTTGAATTTCAGGAAAATTACATTTTCTGTCAAATATTTACTACGTGAATCTAAGAGCTCCTTGAATAATTTCTAACAACTTCCAAATATAACTACATGCCAAGATTGACAACTTCTATTACGTGAGAGACATGATCAGTTTCTGGCATTGCTTCCGGCTCATTTTTGGAAAAGAATAGATGAATATTATTATTTTTATTTCTGCTACTTATTTTTACTGCTCAATTTTTCATTGATATCATAATTTAAAATAAAAAAATGTGCGAAGCGAATGTTGAAGATCAGGAACAATTGAACTTCGAGTTCGTATCAGTGGGAGTATGTGTTACTGCAATTAAATATATATGAACTGGAGTTATTTGTCAATTAAATTGCCTAATTAAAAATTAATTAATGGATCAAGACATTTCATTATGTTTGAAATAGGGAATTGAAGCATGCAAATTTTGTTTCAGTGAAAAGTTTGGCGTAAACTTACCCCAATATTCTTCTTCTAGTATTATATTGGCACATAACTAACTTCCGGCTCATATTTGGAAAAGAATGGACGAATGTTATTTTATTTTTTCTGCTACTTATGTTTACTGCTCAATTTTTCATTGATATAATAATCTAAAATAAAAAATGTGCGAAGCGGACGTTGAAGATCAGGAACAGTTGAACTTCGGGTTCGTATCAGTGGGAGTATGTATTACTGCAATTAAATATATATGAATTGCAGTTATTTGTCAAATAAATTGCCTAATTAAAAATTAATTAATGGATCAAGACGTTTCATTGCGTTTGAAATAGGGAATTGAAGCATGCAAGTTTTGTTTCAGTGAAAAGTTTGGCGTAAACTTACGCCAATATTCTTTTCTTTAGCATTATATTGGCACATAACTATCTCAAAAAATAAATAATTGATAATTTATTTGATTTCTTAAACCACATGGTATGATCAAAGTGCTAGTTAACATTATTTTATGATTACTGAAAGTATTAATAGATAGCAGCTCTAACCAGGTATGGCAAAATGGCTAGCTATAGACGTTTAAAATTTGATGAATTGGCTGGTAAGTATATTTCCCATGGCTATCGAAAGGGTTAAGACCTGTTAACTAAATTGATATGGGAGACTGAACCACTTTCTCAATATCAAAATTCAAGCTTTGAATCCTACTCCCGCTATAAAACCGAAAGGATATACGCAATGAAGTGTAGCATGAGAGATTTCTTAACCTTTTTACGCGTGATTTTCATGATCTGATCGTGACAAACCTTTTAATCCGAACTCAGAGCAACCGTCAGGTCTTCCTTCATAGTGGACTGAATTATTCATGAAAGTGAATTCGAATGGTAGAGAGCGGACTTATTTTTCCCTGTTGGTGATTTTGAATGCGAATGTGTTCATTTCGATTAAAGCGACGCTTTTTTTAATAACGCAAATGTGCCGTTGCTCTTTAGGGATCGAGTTCAGGTATTCACTGGACTTTTCACGCTTTTTCAAAGATGCTGAGGGTGAATCTAAATATTTCGGTATTTAGTTTCCAGTTGTGGTAGCTGTGCATGCTATTTAAAAACTTCTATTAAACTTGACTTGTTTTATGTTTGTGAACATAGAATTTCGTGATTGGCAATTCACTCACTTCCACTATGTATTAGACAAGTGAAATTTTGAACCGCGATGGTAAATTCGTGATGACAATATGCTATTTAATTATTTTCAGACCTAAGTTGTGAGTTAATTGCTTAATTTAATGAAGTTTTGATTCCCTAATGAGGATCGCCACCTGGTAATTATTTTGATGAAAAATTATAAGTTTCGTCATTTTTTATAATAAAGAATAATAATTTTTTAAAAAAGTGGAAAATAATTAATATAAGAAATGTTGATTTTCAGTGCATTAATAAAGTCCGTTTTTAGAAACTGTTTTCATTAAGTTCATTTAGTTGTTACTTAGAAAGCAATGGAGCCGTCAAGAAATTATACTTCAAGATTTAAATGAATCTCTACGTTTCAGACTTCCCAGAACCCGAAATGCTTTATAAGAGTTATGTCTGTCTGACTGCGAACCTTATAACTCAAAAACACAATAAACTAGATAAAGGAAATTCGGTGTATGGTCACTATACCAGAATTTAGATTTCTGTCAAAGCTTTAACGAAATCTGTCTATGGGAAGCCTGTCTGTTAAGGCTTAAAACTTAACTTAAAACGCAGCAAGCCAGGTAAATGAAATATGATATGCTGTCTTGACATTAAAATCACAAATGCATATCAAATTTTCAACCCAGTTAGTTAAAGGTAAAAGGCCCAAGACGATACTCGTATTTTCTTCGCTGCACCAGTGGCGAATCCAAGGCGGGGTGGGCTATCGGGTTGCAGCCCCCCAGAGCTAAACCAAAATTCTTGATTTCATTTAAAATCACTACAAATGTTTGTTCTTAGTTTTGATTTTAAAAAATAATAAAATTATGACATTGTTTTCTTGCTTGACAGGCTCGAAACTTTTACTAGTTTACTAGACATTTCACTTGTAATTGTAGCGTTGACGCGGTCGACACATTTTTTTGCTCGTTATTTCATTGTATTTTTTATTAAATTATCCAAAGTATTGTAGAGTTCTTTATGATTCTTATTGTCAGGTGAGGAAACTGTAAAGTTAAAGTGTTTTCGTTTACATAAACCATGAGGTTTGACATTCGTCACGACTATACAAAATTTTTCTGACATCAGCCCCCCATACCCTGATTCGCCACTGAGCTGCACTATGGAACTAAATACAAAACGCACCATATTGTTTAAATATATACGAGAGTTAAGAGAAAGACATTCCGATTTATTTCAGATAATACAATAATATAAATTCTAAAATATTTAATAAATTTCAGGTACTAAAATAAATATTTTTAATAATGATCTTCTGATACTTTAAGATCCTTTTTGATAGATTTAAACCAGCAGGCATGTTCTCCAGTCATAATGAAACTGGTGATAAAAATTGGAATTATCGAAATGGAAATTTTTGCAACTTGAAACACTAGTTTTCTTATTTAGAAAATTTTTTCTAGCAGCTCTTCCTTCGTGTATCCATGTTTTCTGGAAACTTCAACTTTGTATGGAAGTTTAATCGGCAACATTCAAATTCCCTATCAGCCTCAAATCTGCTTCCTTTCCTTCGAAATCCTTCCATAAAAGCGGGCATTTCAAAGAAACACAGGGTTACGTCAGAAAACAAGTTTGAGCGACTTTTTTTCCTGTCTTCCAAAAGTTTCTCCTCTCCGAAACAATGATCCACTGCGGCAAAGTCCATCTATGATTAAGTGCTCCCCGTGCTTGCGATGGGGATATCGCAGATTTCTTGCTTTGAGAATCGGATCAGAAGTAAAGCTGATTTGAACAAATGCAAAAGAAGTTGGAAGGGGGTCGACTGCAAAGTTAATGTCTGAAAATCAGAGGCTGTTTTCGTGATTTTCAAGATAAATACAAGATGATATGTTTTCATCTACTCTAATACATATCTATATCGGCACCATCTGCTGCACTATGCAAATCAAGATAGAGAGCGATATTTTGCTACTTTCCCTGTAGTATAATAATTATCAATGGTGGCAACAGCATCAGTCTGCAACTCTTTTGATGCAGTACTGTCCCTGTTTCTATAAATTTTTGGTGCCATTAACAGATTAACGGACATGATAGTGGATGTTTTCCATGCTTGTTATCCTCTAATTTCTCTCAGTCTGCGAATCCAATTTTGTTTCAATAAACCATCAAACACATTGTGACTTTTCTTAGTAGGAGTATTCAGTATATAGGGATTGATTCAACGGCCTCTCTTTTATCAACAGTGTGCTATATATGCAAAACTACAATGCCATCATAAACTATCAGTACATGGGACAAATTTGATTAACATATTTCGTCCATTAATAACATATTCGTCGATTATTTTTTAGTTTTATTATTATTTTTTATTTCAAAGAGGCTTTGTCAACACCCTAGATTCCTATAAAGAAGAAGGCTTTTCATATTCAAGAAGATCGCCAGCTTCTCTGGTCAATTCATATCAACACCACATAGTGAGAAAGCAGAATTTTAGATTAAAAAAAATTATAAATATCTATATTCTTTCTAGATCATGTAAGCTAAATATGATAAAGCCTAGTTTTTAATTCGTTTGCTTTCCTAATCTCTAGAAATCGTCGAATAATTAAATTTCAGTTAATAACTTTAAATACTTATATTACAATACGCGTTATTCATGGATTTTCCTATTCCAAACTTAATTCTTTTGCTTTCAGAAGCTCTTGTTATGAATCATAATGTTTGGGGATTTCATCAGATCTTCGGAATGAATTTGCTCTCCTTTGCTTTTGTAATTAAACTTTTTATTCGGAAATTTCCCTATTTTAAAGGACATTTTCCCCCTCTTCATTGCTTTGTTACATTGCGTGTTATACTAAAATTTACCTGTTTCAAAGGAGAATTTTTGCTCTTTATTGCTTTAATTACTTTTACGTGCTATTTGAAAATTTCCTTATTTGAAAGAGGGCTCTGATAAACTATAACGATTTCCCTAATTCCCAAACCGTGCTAGAGTGAAACCACGTTCTATGATATCATGCTATGTAATGGGTTTTCTTAAACCATGTTAGAGTACAAACAATTTATAAAAATGCCTCTATTCTTGTCTATGAAGCATGGCATACATCTGAATAAAGTCTCGTTTGCTTATGATAAAACTGTTCAACTATTCTTAAACGTGGATGCATGGGATTTCCATGCCTGTTTTCGAAGAACGATAATGGATTTCACATTTGTGAGTCTCCAATGTGCCTACAAGTTCAAATTTGCAAACCAAGGCTTATTCGAAAGTCCTTCTTCTACCATTGGCGATTGAGAAGTGATGATTCGGTGTAGGTTAGGTCCTTTTCCATAGTTTGCGTTTGGTTCTTTATGAGAGTAATTTCAACAACAAGCTCAAGAATGATTCGTAAACAGTTCGTCTGTAAATGTACTGCGCCTTAAGTAAGCATTGTTCTTTGTTTCCGTGGTGATACAATATTTGTGGTGTTGATTGGACGAGTTTTCCGTTTTGTTTACTTACATTAAAAACCTTGACTTTATTTGCATTTCATTTAGATTTCCGCTTTGAAGATTCCATTGACTTAGCATTATACGGGAATTATGTAGTTACGACATTTTAACGTAAATTAACAAAAGAGTAAACTCGTCCATAGTTAACTGTTCCGTAAGCGATGACTGGACGCATCTCGTTTTGAGGATTCTACTCAAGTGACTCTCGTATTGAAGGTCTATTATATGTGATTCAAAGTGCTCGTATTATTATTATTTGATACGCTTGTCATTGCTTTATTGTGCTTTGTTGGTGAAATGCATTGTACAATTGTAAAGTCCTCTAGTGAATAAATTTTTGAATTAAGGGCCTCAAAAATTTATTCATTTAAGATCACTAAGGACACGAGGCACTTTCAGAAATAAAAACAATTGTTTTATAATTTTGAATTTGAATGAACCAAAATAAATTCGAATTGTTGACGATATGTAAACATTATGAGAATAGGGAATTGAAGGGACAAGAGAAAAACTTGAACAATCAACGAATTTAATTAATACATTCAAAACAGTCAAGTGCCATTGTGTATAAAGAAAAATTTTGATACTTAGCTATTCAGGCGATATGATATAATATATTAGATTTCCCATGTGCATTCCCCTCAAATTTTATCGGAATTTTCGGTAATGCGACTTTTCCGACCTTTCCGGCAATCATCAAACTTCCCCCTTCCTATCCGTTCTACAAGACT
>BGPR01015569.1:0-35802 GCA_013235015.1 Araneus ventricosus
CGCTGAAAAAAGATTTCGCTTCGGTCAGTCCTTTTTTTTTTCTATGTGTCTCTCAGGGATTGCAGCACGAACGTTTTCTACTCCACCTTAGAATACAATCCCCATGTTCTTATATATATTTATTTATTTTTGAAGAAATATGTGATTTTGGACTCTCTGAGTAACAAACTTTTCCTGTACAAGACCTTAATACGCCCAATCATGAGCTACGCCTCCTCTGCTTGGGGAGAATCGGCAAAAACACACATCAATAATCTAGAAACTAGCCAGACAAATGGCGAAAGCACCTTGGTTTGTAAGAAACAAGCAGATACTAAAGGAACTTAAACTAACCACAATAGTCGATTACTTCAGGAAACTTTCCAATAGCTACTTCAATAAGGCAGACAATCACAACAATCCAGCAATTGCCAAAATCCCTCATTATTATAAGCGATAACCCAAAAAGAGAAGGCGCCCCTGAGCGCTGCTACTCCTTACTGACTAAGAACCAGGGAAGAATAGTAGCCAAACATCCCGTCAGCAGCACAAGTGAAGGCCAAGGAACCCCCTCCTGATAAGCATCAGCAACTCCACTGCAGTTAGATAACTGCCGGAGTGCTACTACTTGTTGGAAAATTTTGGACTGAAGTGAACTTGGAATGCAATTACGCAACCGCAATACAATGCCTTCGTAGTGAGGACGTGTTTTAGTACTGATTAAATATATCTTAATGTTTACAATAAAGATGTTGTGTTCCTTTTGGTGCTAGCGTGATTCTTTCATGTGTTTTTGACAGCCCCAAAAGCATCGGGCAGATGCGAAAGCCCCGAAGGATTAGATGTTGATTCTTTTAGATGGAAATTAAATCCCCCCCCCCCGATATTTTACTTAAAACTACTGATAGTACATCTTTTATTGAGTACCAGCGCAAACATGCGATTCTACTCGGGCTGAGTGATTTGAATAGTGTGAGGGGAAAATATGAATATTAAATGCTAAATTAACCGTTTGGAGCAAGTCAATGAAAGCCGCTGTATTTTATGAGGAGTAGTAAATATAGATTATAACAACAAAAATACAAATTCCTAGAGAGATGTAGCAGTGATGACGTTTCAGACTACTACTCTTCTTCTATTGTCGGTCAGAAGCCATTAAGGCAGATGCCCTGGCAATTACGGCATACGCTGCAGTAAAAGGATCATTAAGAATGCAAATATATCTGACTTTTCGTATCTTGTTTTTCCTTAAAAAATTGTTGAAAAATGGCTTTTCTAGCTAAAGCACAGAAGGTTGATCTTTTGAGTCTAGCCGCAGAGGTCGGTCTAGATGTAAGCACAACTGTGGGCGGTCTAGAGTTGATAAAGTTGATTCAGTCATCAGCTGGCTACGAACAAGAGACGGTTAAAGATATTTTAAAAGCTGTAACTTCAGCCAGGGTCCAAAAGGAGAAAGAAGAGAGAGAGAGCAACAAAAGGAGAGAGAAGGAGAGAATTCGCGGCTAAAGAGAAATAAAAAAGAGATAAAAGGAGAGTATTTGCGGCTAAAGATAAAGAAAATGAGAGAGAACCTGAATTGCTCTTAAAGAAGATGGAATTAGAGATAGAAACTAGGAGAATAGAGTCAACTACAGGAGAAAGGATGATATCTTCATTCGATGTGCATCATATAATACAATACTTTTACCCAAAAGTAGGGAATATTAGTTTATACCTGACTCTTTTAACAAAAGTTGAAAAGAGTAAAGGTACCCGAATAGTTTGGGTTTCACAACTTATAGGTTTACTTCCCAGCTAATTGCTAGAGAGCCTGAAGAAGTAACAGAGGATTACGAATAAATAAAACAGATTTTGTTGAAACGGTACAAATTGGAACCAGAAATGTTTTGGCAGATGTTCATTAAACACGGGAAGAATGCTGACGGAACTTAGAAATATTTCGTGTATAAACTAAGATTCGAGTTTTACGCATTAGAGACATTTGTGCAGCTGTATGTAAACTGGAGAACAGTGTTAAAATAGCCATGACAATCATCTATATTTCACCAAATAAAAAAAAAATTGATCGCATTATTTTGTTCCTTAAGAGAGCATTGACAAAATATAATGAGGTGGTTGTTCGATGGATTGGCAACAAATACAACTTATTTTGGCTGGAGACTTTATTTTTAATTTTATGGATAAAAAATCAGAGCAACTTGTAAAATTTCTTTTTGTGGAATTTTATTGAACACTGAACAGTAATCTGACAGTGTAGTCGATAAAGTTTCACACAACCACAGATGCAGTTTTTTCCAGATGCATATAAAATAGAATCGCAAACATTTATCCATAAGATCATGGTCCTTAGTTATTTTCCCACAAGGTAGAAAAGAGCCACTGTAGTTTTAATTTTAAAAACAGGGTAAGACCCCACAGATACAACCAGCTATCAACCTATCTCCCTATTACCAAGTTTAGGCATGATTGCTGAGTACTTGATCTTAAAACAACACAATAATTATATAAAGGAAAACAACATACTTTGTCCTGAACAATTTTATTTTCGTGAAAAACTCTCTTCCTTGCACCAACTTATTAGAGTCATTGAATATATCACAGAGGGGTTTGCCAATAAACATAAAACAGGGTTTGTTTTCCTCGATATCCAGAAAGCGTTTGTCAGGGTCTGGCCAGAAGGACTTGTCCATAAACTTATACACTACAAGACCCATCCTACCTTATTAAGCTGATAGATTCTTATTTATTTGAAAGAAAATTTGCAGTTAGAGTCAAGAATGAACTTTCAAGCACCAAAAGCATCAATGCCGGTGTGGCAAAAGGGTCTAAAATTGCCCCGACTCTTTTTGCCCTCGATATTAATGACATACCCAAAAAATTCATTACTTTATTATACATGTACGCAGACGGTACAGTAATACCAGCCCGGAACAAAAACACCAAACATTTCCAAATTGCCCTTAATCGCCATCTAAAAGCACTTGAGGTCTAGTTCATTAAATGGAAAATACAAATCAACGTCTCAAAAATAGAAGCTATTATTTTGGTAATAAGCGAAGCTATTACAGCTTGCACCCACACCCACCCCATTAAAATTAATGGCAAAATTATCCCATGGTCTCAGGAATGTAAGTATTTAGGATTTATTCTAGATTGCAAATTAACTTGGAAACCTCATTTTATCTACCTCAAAAGTAAATTCCGAGATTCCGCGGCGAAAACTCTTTCCATTAATATCTCTGAAACCTAAAATGCCTATGGAAACGAAGTTACTTGTTTACAACACCTATTTGCTTCCCATTTGAACGTATATCTGTCCGATCTCGGTTATGCCTCTAAACCAACATTAAAATCATTGAAATTCAATATCACTCTGTAATTCGGTCAATCTGTAATGCAAAATGGTTTATCTCCAACTCCGAAATTTGTGAAGCACTTAACTACCCCTCTCTAAAAGTCTTATCCATATTGCAACAAAATTCTTTAATGATCTAGACACGCACAAAAATGCAGCAATTCAAATTATACCTAATTATATCCCCGATCCCAAAATAAAGAGACCGAGAAATATTCTCCTATAGTAGTAATGCACCTTCTCCAAAACCCTGCAGCTTGTTTACATTTCTTAACGAGCATTACTTGCGCTCACTTTTCGACTTTTTTCTCCCATGGCGAATCCTAATTCCTTTTCCCAGAAGTTTACCCTCTCCTCAGATAATATCCGATCACAGTTAAGCTCTCACAATTTCTCTCTCCTCCACTCCGTCTCAAGATCTTCTTCTCTACAGGCACCCCTAGACTGCTGTTCTTCTCAGAACTGTTACCAGTTTTCTCAGAACTACCATAAAAAGCAACTAGCTTCTCAGAAGCTCCAATGTACGCACCCCCGCCCTGCCTCTCCTCACTGCTGAAATGAATCATATATAGTAGTAATGTGTCGGATTCGTTCCTTTCGTGGACTCGGATCCGAGTCCGAAACGTAAATGGATTTATTGCCCATAATTGCTGTAATAATCTTTATTATTGAACTTGTACTTTAATATAATTAAGAATCATAATTCATAATATTATAAGTTTAATTAGATAATTAATTACATTGATATTAATTTTAATTAATACTTTTGATTAATATTATAATTAAATAATTAATTATATTGATGATAATTTTAATAATTAATTTTAATGAATAATTATATTTTTAATTAACATTTCTGTTAATTATTTAAAATTTCGTTAGTGAATTTAATGAAACTTTGCAAGAATCTTCATAATTTTAAGACGCTTTTGATTTCTATTAACTGGTTAGGACTTCCCAAGAATGTCATTTAATTTGTTGGAAATAATATATTTACTGAAGCGTTCAGTATGAAATTTCAGCTCAGATTTCTTTCTAATTAAATATAAAGTCACCCAATCCTAATGAACAACATATAGTAAAATATCTTTTAATCATCATCAAGGAATATAAAATAACTCTTTGCAGTTATCAAAGACCGCTGCTGTTAAAATTTGTTATTAACTATATTGACAAAATGTAATTTTTTAGTAAATTCCTGTTAGTTGAATGAATTGCTTTTAAATTTTGAGCTAACTATCGATGTCATTTAAATATGCTAGACCAGACACGTGCCTAGTGCATCCGAGGCTTGGTCGGGAGAACGCCGTGTTACGAACCGTATTGACACGGATTCGAGCCTCAGTAGACATATCCTCTGCAAAGTCAATATTTTATGCATTTTAATTTCTGACATTCTCTTTAAAAGGTATATTTAAAATATATATTTAGCATTTTATTTTATTTTACTCTTTATTTCCAAACCTAATTTATTATTAGATAAATTTTAAATAATTCCTTAAAGTTATATATAAGTATGGGGGAACTAAGTTAGAATAGGAATTATTTAAAATTTGTATAATAATAAATTAGGTTTGGAAATAAAGAGTAAAATAAAATAAAATGCTGAATATATATTATAAAAATATCTTTTAAAGAGAATATCAGAAATTAAAATTTATAAAATATTAACCTTGCCGAGACTATGCCTGCTGAGATTTGAACCCATGTCAGCAGGGTTCGTAACACGACGTTCTACCGACCTTGCCACGTAAGCACAGGTTGAGTTTGGCATACTTAAATGAAGTGTTCAAAACCAAAAGGTATAAAAAAAGAAATTTCGATTACCTTTAAAATTACTCACATGGAAAAATATTATTTCTTAATAATTTCTAAAATGCGTGTCTATTTGTTGACTTATCTTAAACTTGTTTACCAAAAATTCTTGACTGTTTGAAAAAAGTACAGACTCAAAATTTTCTCTTAAATAGTTTTTATCAAATCTATTAATTTCAATTTATCGAGATTCAACTAATGAAATTATTTTTGTTATTGAAATCTAGAGTTAAGAACAAAAAATTATAATTATTTTTAATTATAATTATTACGAATTTTTTTTACTTGCATCTTCTTTTTACTAGCAACTCTATTACTTTTCAAGCGATATTAAAACAATCATTGATCAGACCAACTATTCTACTGGTTCATTTGTAAACAATCTCAGAAATCGATAAGATTATGGATCCTAATCAGTGATTCTAAATCCGAATCATGGTTCCTCGGAATCAGTAAATCCGATTCCGCAGATTCATAAATAGGACATATATTAAACTTCGATTTCAAATCTCGGGCAAACTAAATAGTGATAGGATTAGTTGACTCGCATAAGTAGGTATAAACAGTAATGGAATTCAGCTATGGTAACGATTTCGCCGTGAAAACACCAGCTATCTAAGAGTACAGTCCTTATCGTCAGTGGGTTTCCATTCCCATGGTTAGGGGGCGCTGCAACCGTTCATTTACACTGCATCGAAACATCTGCTTCTTCTCTACATCGAAGAGGAGGGATTCCTGTAATAGAAAAAGCGTTATTATAGATTATTTGATTTCAGTATACTATAATCGATGCAACATTGAAACATATATAACAATATATCGCTTTAAACTAAATCTAATACGTCTAGTACACTAGAATAAGAATTAATGATGTTTTGACTACAATTTTTTTAAACATTTTTTTTTTTTGCTTTGGAAATAAAACAATCGTCTTTCGTTTCACATCCCTGCGCAATTGCTATAGAATTTAACAAAGACTCATCATGGAATAACACAGCTATTTGATAAAGAATGCACTATTTATTCAGACTTTTTGTAGTCCTGCTTTTTGATAGATTTATTGCTTCGTAACATAATTTGGGAATGAAAATCATCTGAAAAGATAGCAATATATATCATGCTATTACTTCCAAAAAAAGCTTTATTGCTACTAAACACTAACTGTTACAAAAATTTACAATTCTTTCATCTGTAAAATTAAGATTACAATAAAAGCTTTCATTAATTCACAAAAATGGAACGTTAAAAGAGAAATATGGCTGCAGCTAATGAATCCTCAATTATATTTCAGATATTAGGATTAAATAATAAACTTACCAGTATAATAGAAAAAGTTTAACTATAATATAAAATTGCGATTTTTATTTGCTGGTATTTTGATAAATTTATTCTCGTGCGTCGGTTCTCTGTAATTTAGAACTGACACAGTTTCCAGAAAATTTGGGCAGTGGCGAACGCCAGACGCTCGCGCAGAGACACAGTGAAGAAATGTCCTGAGGATAGCAGATTCCTGGATTTACGACGAGAAAGTCCCCGAAAATACAAGACAATGTATTCTTAATGTGAAATGAATGCACACTAACCCCCCCCCCCCTTCTTCTTATCAATAAATTCAAGCACTTCGTCAAACAAATCATTCCTCAGAGGAAGGTGCTGAAGCCTACTCTGTTGTTTGATTAGCGATTGCAGCGCCATCGTGTTAGGCATGGATGCTTGACAACCATAATTCCCGCCTTATGGGTCGAAACTGTATCCTAAACTCGTTATTCAACATTCTTCGAGATGAGAACACATGAATTTAATAAATGTCTCAAAGCCTTTATCAAAAACGATTTAAATGAATCAAAAATGTGAACTATTTTTTAAATTTACTTTCGATTTTTGTATGTAGTGAACCATCGTGTGTTTTTTCGTATGTGTAACTGTTGTAGCGTTACAAAATGCTCATTACGCTAAATAATGCTGTTATTTGACACATAACACATTATTCCTTTAAATTTTCGTAGTTCTGTATTTTGCTAGATTTATTAGTTAATAATATGACTAAAGAATAAAACTCATCTCAATATCAATACATCTTTGGTATAAACAATGCGCCATCGATTATAATTGTTATTGAAATATTATAGTGGGTTTGGTTGTCAATAATAATTGAATTTCAAAACGTATTTATTTCTCCTTGATATCTAACAGATATTATAAAAGAAAAGAGAAGGCAGAGAAAGTAAGCATTTAACGAAAACGGATTTAAAACATTGAATACTAAAGTTGCTGTTTCTTATAAAGTAAGAAAAGCAAAGTCCTTCGTCGCTACTTAGTCCAGTCAACGATTCGTTTGAAAAAAAATAAAAATAAATCATAGTTTTTAAAATCCGTACACATGTTCGTGAGGGTTTTCTGTTGAATATGCTAACAGTTCCCGTTGCTAAGCGAGGGAGAGGGCGCTAGCAACAACAACACATTTCATACTCCTTTCTTAGCTTTTCTTGAATATGTCGAAACATATTCAATTTTGAAATGCATGTTATACACAAAATTAAAGAGCATAAAATACCCTACAAACAGATGGTGTTAATTTTCTTCTAGCTTTAACGGTTGCTGAAATAATCAGTCTCAAATTTTGCCAAATCATAAAATCCTCCGCTTGGAGAGCCCGTAAGAGACGGATAAACGCATTCAAATTGAAAACTATACGATGAGTTTACATTTTTCAGAGCAATTTTATGTGCTTCTTTTATGTATTCTATCACTACATTGAGAAGTTGGTGCTTTAGAGGCAATAAATGGCAAACAATATGTATTTTTAGAAAAGTTTGTTTTAAAAATAATAATATGGAATTGTAATAAAATAAAAAGGGATAGACGTGGAATCACCATCTGAGTTTTATTTAATGGAAATATTGAAACAAAATAGAAATATAGATTATAACAACAAAAATATAAATTCCTAGAGAGATGTATTAGTAATGATGTCCTTATTTATAAAGGATACCTTCTGCTTCCCAGATAGTACGTACGTTTGCAGCATGTTTGATTTTTACTTGATATTATCTTGTCATGGCAAATTTGACGCTTCAAACTTGAAGCGAAACTGCTGCAAACTAACAATGCAGAATCCGTTAACCCTCCTTGCATAACAAGTTTGCGACAAGTTCGCCACGGCGATAATAGACAACTAGCGCCACCCCCTTGCAATGCAAGTTTGCTGTGGATGTGCATGACAAATTCACAGCACGTTTGCAAACCAAGCTTGCTGCAAAGATGATAGCACAGATAATCTTTGTCCCTGTTTTAAAAAACATCCGATTTTTAATAGCATCTCCTAGACCGTCCTTCTTTCTATTAATTCAATCAATCAATGGTAATTTGTGAAAAAACTAACTTTTTTATAAAAAAAATTTTAAACATTTTCCATCTTTTTACTAAATATAGAACTCGCACTTTAAAGAAAACTATATCGCATTTTTCTTACTGTTGAAATTTTAACGTTTATAAACAAAATTAAACCTAAAAAAACAGTCAATGTTTGTTGAAAATAACTTCATTTTGTCCCACTTTAAAAGTAATTACTTTTGAACCCTAATTTCATAATTTATTCTACTAGTAAAACGTAGTTATTAGCGAAAATCGCTCTCTGTTTGATTTCAAATCATATTCTCAACACAAAATTTAAAAAATTAATGAAATCAAGAAAAGAGTTTAAAGTAAATCGTATGCGCGATCTATTAGCACAATCTATCGTTCCCTCTCGTAGTCTATCTGGCTGAGTGGTTTAGAGCGTCATCTTAGGAAGCGGGAGGTCACGAGTTCTGATCCGAGGTTGTGTTTGTAGTCTGTTTTTGCTATAGTTTGCAATGAGTTTGACGTGACAAGCTTGCTGCAAGTTCGTCGCATGGTGACTTCGTCGCATGGTGACTTCGTCGCTTCTGCAAACTTGTTTCAAGCTTGCACTCTTGTCATGTCAAATTTGTTGCAAACTTGCAGATTTGTAGAGTAAGATTGCTGCAAACTAAAATTGCTATCTGTGTTCACACTACTATTTTTTCTGTTGTCGGTCAGAAAATTAAGACAGACGCCCTGCCAATTCTGGCATACGATGCAGAATTTATCTCTTCTTGCCGCCGCAACTTAATCCACAAGAATATGATTTGATCTTTAAAATCAAATCCTGTTGTTGTGAGGAAAATATTTTGATTTCCATCTTCCCCAACACCTTGTTTCACAAAATGAATTTTGTGGAGTCAATGTTATGAACAACATAAGAAAATCTTCCATTCTGATCACGACGTTGTTCTGAAATAATAGTTTTTTAAACCTGAGTTGACAGTTTCATTGTCAGCATCGCTTTTACCTGTTTCAAATCAATTCCAAATTTGTCGAAACGATTTTATCAGTATAGTTTTGTTGAGATAGTTGATCAAAAAATTATCTTGCGGTACCGTAACTTCCATGTTTTCCTCAAATCTAATGTCAAGACATTTTTTCAATCGTGAATGTTGTTATCCTGCCTGCAGTTTTTGATTAGGAGGTGCCTAAACACCTCCACTTGGATCATCTTGTATAAGAAGATGCTTTGAATAATAAAGCAAAAGATACAATTCCAAAAGCTTAGTATTTAAATAACTTGGACCTTGTAAAGCTATTAATTTTTGCATGTCATTTAATTAATTCCTTATTTACTTTTTACGTATAATAATAAGTACACTTTATTATTGTAAGTCATCCTGCTCTGAAAAGGACATTCTATTAAATCCCTGAAACCACTCACATTCTTCGACGAAATACTGATCTTGTAAAAACAAGCTAAATACCTTTGGCTGGTTTTAGCAAGCCTTTGGCCACACGCTGGGTATGATAGCGACAAATTTTGAAGGAAAGTCCACCTCATCATCCCACTCATTGGAAGGCATTCCTCCATCCCTCTAAACAACAAAGTCATCCTTCTGAAGCAAATTTTTAGACCTATTTTGACTTACTCTGGTCAGATCTGGGGCATCACTGTCGAAACACAAAGAAAAAAAATTCAAATTTTACAAAAGGAACTTCTGAGAATAATGACCAGTGGTCCCTGGTTTGGGAAAAATGATGTCATCCATAAGGATCTTCAAATTCAAAGCATTGAAAAACGCAACAAAAAGCTCTCGAGAAAATTCTCCATTCAAATCGGTGTTAAAAAAATCCTCTCATCAGCAGCCAAATAGACATCGCTCACAACAATGGCAAATATCCTTATCCTTACTCCACTACCCAAATGCCTCTGCCACTTAAGCCTCCCTAATCGTAATCGTCTTCTAATTTAACTCCCCGCTTGAAATAATCATTCTACACATGCGCAAATTCCAAGCTCTCACTATACCTCAAAATTCCTACTGCTTCCATAACCTTAAGTCAAATGTTTAGAAGCTAATTGTCATGTCTTCATTTCTGTCCATTTCCAAACACTCAGTCTAAGTAGAAATGCATGTTTGTGCTGATACTCAAGAAAATAATCTGTCAACCGAAAATTAATTTAGGTATTGAATGATATACTTTTCTAATGCTGAGTGAAAATACAAATTTTTTTTTGGGGGGGAGGGAGAATTTATCCAGAAAACTTTATTGCATGATAAATCAGAAAACTGTAATTGCATTTTTGTGGCTAATATATTTTACTTCATTCATAAAGGATTTGTCCATCCAAACATAATTTTCAAAAAACAAACAGTAATTACAAATTTCTATAATTAAAGATCTGAGTAGGTCATTTTTCAGTAGAAAAATTATCGGATTCTGAAAAAAATTAAGGAACTTTTTTACAATACTATGTGTTAAGTTTTCTTTTAGTAAAACATTATTTTTATTTCTTCATACAAATATGTTTCAATGCTGCTTCTGAAGTGAAATATTTCAATCATTTAGTTTTGATAGAATGTTTGACAAACAGCATAATTTTTCACAACAGATTGTCACTGTGAACATTTCTCATTGTCTTAATTTCTGCTTATATAAAAATGTGATTTGGCCTTTCAATTCTAAGAGCCTGACTATACTTTCTCTTTAAAGGTATAATTTTTATTGCAATGAACAGAAGAAAGTTAAAAATAGAAGACTGCTATTTTAATTATAAAAATTTTAAAGTAATTTCTAGAAATGTAGCAGAATATATGAGATATACTTATAAAAACTAATCTGCAGATTTTGTGTGGTAAAGGTCTCGACTGATGAGTAAGAAAACGCAGTAACTAAGAAAACGCATGACACAGCAAAATTACGTCTACACTGCAGAGGGATTTAGGTCCGGTGCACACTATCCGATTTGTGTAGTTGAAACTATAAAAATAACAATAGTGACCCACATGCGCCCTGTGGAGACACACGGGGGGAAGAGGGTTACTATAGTAATTTTTATAACTTCAACGACACGAATCGGCTAGTGTGCACCGGGCCTTAGGGTTGCACTGTCAGAAAGGTAGTCAACTTTAGTTTTAAGGAAAGTCGAAGTGAAGAAGAAAAGTGGAATGAAAGAAACACAAAGGACTGTTTGCTCCTCATCACCCATGGAGGCGTAAATTTTCTGGACTGAACCACCCTAGGCCCTCTTTAAGGCTATGGGCTCCCTTAAACATCCTGTTATACCTATACATCAATACTGGAGATGAATCCCTCTGTAGGCCATGGGCTACATTAACGAACCTGTTTTTTGTGAATAATTTTTTTTATTTATTCGGAACCAGTCTATTTTTTGATTAACTTTGGTTTGAAATTTTCTATATGATCTGGGCCAAATTTTATTGGAGAGTTGCTAACTTGGAGAAAAAGTTCGTAACATCATTACGCAGAATATTGTGAAAATTTAAAGAAAATCAACTCTAAATAATCTTCTTAATAAATTCTCTTTCGTAAAAGAAATCTGTAAGCTGAGCAATTTAATATAGGAAATCCATTTCAAATGACCCACTATACTTTAACTCTTTAATCACGAGGCGACATTTGTCTTCTAGACCCTTTAAAACCGGGAGTTTTGGTGAGGAACCGACATGAATTGGACTCTCCCAACCTGTAGTGTCATTTACCCCGCCTCTCCAACCCATGCTAGAACCTTCCCTTAAGGCGCATGGAAATGAGCTTTGATTGGCAAGGAAAATTTGAGCCCCTACCGCGTTTATCTTCTAAGCGATCTCAGAACTTCCCCTCCCCTAAAAAGAAGCCAGCCATCTCAGACCGGTATTCGTCGCTGTTAAGGAGAAAGTTTTAGACCACCCCGGACCACATCGCTCGGTGTGAGAGGGTAATACAAAGAAAGAAAAAGTATTAGCATGTAAAATTTACGAAAAAATACACGAGTGATTAACATATATTAAAAAGAATATTTTGTCAAATATGAATTAGTGATATGTCGTTCTCTCCGGAGTGGATCCGGATCCGAAAAATGGAACGACTGGATCCGGGTCCGACCGGTCGGAACAGGACCGCTAACGAATCCGTTCGGACCCAAACCAAAGGAAATGGTCCACTTGGATCCGGACCGAAAGAGACCGTGTCTGGAACGAACGAAATGGATTCCAAATCATTAAAGAGTGCAGGACAAGTCTTCTGCTTTGGGTGGGTTGAGAAGAAATGTTGCTTCTGCAGGAATGGAAATATCTCGTCTAGTCTTTTCGATCGCCATGTTTGCAGATAAGTTTCTTCGGTAGAAGGGGCTAGCCCTAACAGCGGCTTGATTTGAATGACGGCAATCGAAGCGAAACGAAAGAATTTTATAATTTTTTTTAAACTCAAGATTATTTCAAAAATCATTTAATTAAATATTGATAAAATGAAATTAATATATTTAATAAAATAAAATTAATATTTAAGATGTAGGGAAAAATTTGGGGTGGGTATTTTTTTTTTCCTCGAATAATAGAAAATTTTTGGTACTCAAGTTAAAGATAAGTTAACAAATAAGAAAGCAATTTATAAATTCTTGTGAATAAAAGAAATAAAAAAGGAACAAAGGCAAAGAATTATTGACGGACAACGTTCTTTGCCGATACAGTCTCTGCGGATGAAACATTTCTAGATATGGATAAAGCGCTATTTTTACAGGAATTTTACATTCCATAAAGATAACAACACTTATAACTATGGGGATAATTAAGTTATAATACAAACTATTAAACTAAACTACAAACTAAAAAAATTAATTTTTTTATGAAATTTAATTTTTAAAAAAATGGAATGAACATCCTAAAAAAATCTATTAAAACAGTATATATGACATTTCTTATATGTAAAAAATACAGGAAATTTTAACAAAATACTTTGCTTCTAAAACTGCATAAGAATTCTAAGAAACATTAAAACTACTCTTTGCAACACAAGTTAAATTATGTTAACAGAAAAGGTTATTATGATCTTTGATCAAAACTTTAAAACAGTTCAATAACTAATTAGTGCTCTTTGCATGGGTACCAGGATAACATGTTGCAGTATAAATATAAAAATAGCACAATTATACATACCTAATAATATATATTTTAGCAAAGATTTAAACAAGAGAAACTGCCAAAATATTACTTCAGATCTTTGTTCTTGAACAAATCATAAGAAATTAATTGCTCTAATCAAAAACTTATGCTTTTATAAATGAATATAAGTTTTTTAAAATTCCATTTATTATTACAAATAATGTTAGACATAAGACACTAATTTTATAGATAATAACTCAAGTAACTATTAATTTTCCCTGATTTTTTAGATATTTTTACGAATTTCCCTGGGTTTTCCCCGATATCCAGGTTCTGTCGCCGCACTGTAATACCATGCTTTTTTAGAAAATAATAATAAAAACTGTATGATTATCATAAGTTTAAGAATCATTCACGAGTAACATTTTACATTCTATACTTGAAAATAATATAGCTGGATTTCATTGGGTTAAGGATTTTATGAATTGTCGAAATAATGGGGCCATTTAAGTCAAAGCTGAAAGTAGCACAAAATGACGGGAACAAATACTGAAAATAAGAAAAATTAAGTAACCTAAAACCAGACAATTTTTGTTAGATCACTGTATATTACACTTTTTTATATTTCAATAAAAATTTTTGTCCATTGAGTGAAATGAGTCGTTATGTATTTGTTGAAAGGTGCCCCATGCCATGCCTCTCCAATACTACTCCTCTTTTATCTTCTCGGTTATCCTGTAGAATCTGCAGCTGCAAAAATCTCAAACTGCCTGAAAGGACAAATAGAATTCCACTAGAATCCATTTTCTATAACATAAATTTTTTTATATAAAAAACACTACTCAATTATCATACATTAATTAGTATTATGAATAAAATATTCACTTAACAGGGTCTCTAACCAAGACTAATAATTAGAATTCTAAGTCATTAACAATAACATTAACTTTCTTGTATCAAGTTGTGATAATTAAAACAGATCAAAATATTTTGATATTCTAAATAAAATATAAGCTAATATGCTTATCAGAAAAGCTTTCTATATTTTATTTATTCAAAAGTTTTTGAAATTTTCATCTGGAAAATCTCTACATCATTAATAAAAAATAATAAGATTGAGAAATATCTTCTTAAAATGGAATTTAAATTTACGAAAAAAGATATTATATAAAGTTATTGATTTATTTATAATATATGCATACTTATAGCAGCAAATAAATTAATGTAATATTGTAATATGTGTAACAAATATATAGGGTAGATGCTCCACTTTTGGCCACAGCACCAGTTTTGGCCACATTGGATCTGTTTCTGCATTAATTAATCAGTAATTTCAAATTAACCAATAAAATACATTCCAAAACTTTAAACAATTCATATATTACTATTTTCAATCTGACTGTTTTATTTTTCTCAAACATGAGGCTTGTACAAAAGTTACATGCATGATCATGTATTGTGTGCTCACAACTGTTAAGGTTTTTGTTAAGGAACGAGGTTTTGCAGATTCGCATGATCAGGCTCTCAGAATTAACTGTTTATCCTTAGGGTTTATGATGCAAGCTTTCTTTTTAATCTGATTTCATATCAAAATTAATTATTTTAAGATTAATTAGGTGGTGTCCAAAACTGGTACTCTAATTTTACTGTATGTACCACTTTTGGCAATGCATGTGGCAAAAAGGGGTACAACACTTGTTCCACTTTTGGCCACATGGTTTGTTATTATGTTTTTACTTATAAAATACTTTTAAGAACATCAGGATAAAATAAAAATAACTAATTTAGTTTTGCTTAGATTTTACGTGGCAAAAATTCCGATTTAAATATAAGAAGGCAGGTGATATTTCCATCAAAAAGATTTTGCTACTCTCCGACTAAAGTTTGAAATGCAATTAAAGAAATCAAAATGGAAAGCCTGCAGTAAAGATTAGCAAAGTTTATGGAATGCCTCATTCCACCTTGCATCACAAAATTACAGAGGGTTGGGGCATCATTTTCCAGCTATGGTGGGCATGGTAGTTCTCATGCAGTATTAAAGAATTGATGTAAAAAATCATTTGGAAGAATAGATTTTGGAAATTGCAAGGATGGGATTTTCAATTGTCAAAGACCAACTTCTTGATCTATTCAAAAGATATCCAGGCCAGTAAAATAGAATGTCAGTTTCAAAATGGAAGGCCAGGAAGAAACTGATATAATCCTTCTATAAAGTGGCATCTAGAATCAGTTATAAGGCAGAGATTTTTAATAAAGCACAGGCAAATATCACAGATGACAAAAGTAGAAATTGGTTTGAGGATTCGAAGAGCTCATAGGTGAAGAAACAAATGTTTTAGATAATCCCAAATATAATATATGTATAATACTGATGAACTTCATTTTTAAAAAATTTCCTAAAGGATGCTTTAAGTATTTACATATAAATTTACCCCCTTTTTTAAAACAAGCAAATTTTTATGCAAGTATTATACAACATGTATATTACCAACCAAATTAAATGTTTGTTTTCTGCTTCCTGTCTCTTTAACTCAAACTTGCAACTAAAATCAACTAATGTATATTTTATTTCAAATTTCTACAAATTCAATAAAAAATAATGTTTTGTAAAATATGAAAAAATGTAATAAAATACATACTGCATAAAAATGCTTTATTTCGGCTTAATATTCATTAAAATGCCTGTTATAAAGTATGAGATTAATGTGGCCAAAACTGGTACAAATTTTGATAAATTATTTAAAAATTCATAACTAAAAATATGAATTTTTCCAGAGAACGATTTTATAATTAACAGAAAGGCAAAAAAATTTACTAAAGAATAGTGTAAGTATGACTTAAAAAGCTTTAGCCAGTCATCCACGGTGAAAATTCCAATTCAAATTTTCTCTTTAATGTCGCCAAAACTGGAGCATCTACCCTATAATATTGTTATAATAAAATAGTGTAACATTAACTAGACTACAGAGATTCTTAATCAGCTCTTACTTCTAATAGAGTTTCACAGCAGACCGTTTTTAAATTAGAAAGCTTTGTGTAGGATATAACTAAGAATACTTAATACACAACCCAAAATTACTTTAACTTTCAGCACAAAGAATAACAATTTTCATGCTGTAAAATTCCATAACATAAAATAATCTAAAGATGCTAGAAAACTTTATCTTAATATCTACAATATAGTTATGAATGTATTATTACGTACATAATTTGTAATATACAGCGGTATTTCTATTAACATAGAAGCTAAATTTTAATTTCAACTTTACTGATAAAGGAATTATAGCTCGTGGAAATTATTATAAAAGTCAACAATAAATATTTTCACAGTAATAGTCAAAGAAGGATTGATAGCTTTTATGGTTGTTTTTATTCCTAGGTCATATTATTAAGAAGCAAATAAATCTATAAAAATACAGGAATGCATACATTTTTCTTATATTGCATACTGCGTCAACAGTATTATTCCATTAAGATGAGAAGTTTTAGAACAGATTTTGCACGAAAAAAATAAACTTCATTATTTTATTCATAGAAGTGAAGCTAAATGTTACAAATTTTTGATTAAATTAAATCGACTTTGATATAAGTTAGGAAACATGTCTTAAACTTACTTGTTCTTAAGATGATCGACATCGAACACAACACAACAAACATGGCGGCGACCTTGGTATTCCGTTTGAAACGGCGGGTATCGAAGTGGCTGGCTAGTTCTCTTGGATTGCGAGTGGGGCAAAGAACTTATAAGAGAAGAAGGGACACTCCGAAAACTTGGCAGTTTGCCAAAAACCAATTCTTGAGAGATTTTGTAAGGAAGCAAACATTTAGGAAGTCTCGCTAGGTCCTGTTGAGCAAAAGAATGCGCATGGGATTTTATTTGTTTTGATCGTGGCGTGGTTCTAACTTTGGTTAACTTGCAAACGGAATTTTGTTTTGGCGTCTTTGATTATTCTAGCTTGCTTCTAGGTGTGAGAAAACAGAATTCAGCATGAATTATGACAGATGTATTTCTTGCAACGCCACTCGTGCAAAATCACAGGAGTTGAAATATTTTCGCTTCCCAAAAGACGAAGAAAGGTATGAACGAATTTTGCTCACTTTTCAACCTTCGGCTTAATGTATACATAGTTCGTTCTCGTATCAATAAATTTCTTTAATGTTCGCATTATGTTTTATAGAAACGCATAGACCCAGCATAACAGGATGGCAAGTCACACTGTCTACTTTCCTTCTTCTGGTACCTGAATTGTTTGAAAAAATGAAATTTGTCCTCCTTAGCCGCTTCAACCAAGATGCTTTAGGAAGCTATTTTTCTCAGGTATGTTGTTCATTGCTTGAAATTAATTTATTTAATTATAAAATTTGAGTTTGGTAGAAGAAAGCTGAATAAATTAATAAATTGCTTTTATTTTATTGAACTTATTTAACACAACTTTTTCATCATTTCTTTAGGTATTTTTTTAAAAAATTCAATGTCAGATTTCAAATTATTTGATCATAAACACAAATTTGGAAGGTTCAATTTAACATTTAAGAAACCTTTTAAGGTTAACATAAATGAAAAATAAGCAAATTTTGTAAAATAATTTGCTGATGACCATAAAAAATTCATAGAAACTTAAAACTTTTTACTAATTCCATGTGTTTAATTGATATTTTCTCTTTAGGTGAGGCGAAAAGGGGGTAGCAATGCCATCCTATTCCAGTGTATTTCCTGCAGAGGACACGGATGTTATTAGCTGAAGGAATGTTTGTTATGTGTGACAATTCCAACGTTGAGGCAAATGATGACATCATTCTTGAATCCACCCAAATCATTCCGCAAACAGATGAAGATTGCCAAGAGCTTGTTATCGACGAATCCACCACCATCATGGATTGCTCAGAAGCACAGGAAAATTGGAATGATTTTGATCTCAACAGTGCAGCTTATGTAACAGGCTACATTTCAGAAAGAAAAAAAAAAATCTCTTCAGAAAATCAACAGTGAACTCTGCAAATCAAATATATGCCAAGAGCGCTGCAACTGCAACTAATATTTTTTTTGGTCATTTAAAGAATTTGCTGACTCAAAAAAAGTATTACAATATCCTTCGCAACTCTTTGTAAATTGTATTTGTAAATTCGGTGAAATTTTCAACTATATTTTTTCAAACACAGTCATCAAAGGGGAATTTTGAAAAGATTAGTAGCAAATTTGAGGGAAGTTGAAAATTCTTTTTTTGACTTGCAGTGAACATTCAACTGTACTTTGAGAATTAATAATAAATTTATATGCCAGAACAATGCTGTACAACAAATTAAAAATTATTTCCAAAAAACAAAGTAATTTAACCCCCCAACAAAATTAAAAAAATTGCATTTATGTATATTTAATTTTATATTTTCTTTAGTTTAATTTATTTTATATATTTTTAAATTGTATTCAAATATAAATGATAAATGGCAATTTCATTTCATTATTAAGATACACAATTACTTATGAATTGATTTTCAATGTATTAGTAAAATGCTTTATATTTTACTACATCCTATTTAATTTTGATTGTGCTTCCATAATTGATCTTGATCACACTTGTTATGAAAGAATTACCCTCTTAAAGAATTTCAACTGTATCAAACATTTTTCAGCGTGTACATCTTTATTCAATGTTTGTCAAATTTTTTTTTTTCACTTTTCTCCTGATAATTTCTTTTCAAAAAGAATTCTACAGCTTGTTCTTGGTTCAGCGATACAGCATGGAGAAAGACGATGAGCATTTTATTTTTATAATTTAAATCAGTGTTAATAATTTTGTTTACAGTTGACACTGAGCATTGTAATGATTTTTCAATATACCTTTGAAATATCTCCCCTAGTAGTATTTGATGACCTGCGTTTTTTGCTTTGATACGTATTTGGAACAATTTTTCCACTTGAAGCCAGGCTTGGACAATTTTTTCCTTTCGTATTAAGAACATTTAAAAAAAACCCATGGCTTTCACCACGTGTTTGAATAACTGAGCAAGAAGAATTCTCTGCAGAAAGATTGAAAACCCAGCCTTCCATTCATTACTTCTACATAAGTGCCATTTTGCATGTAAAAAATTTTCTGGTAGTATATGATAATTTATACTTCCAAAAATGTAATTGATGTGACCATTTTTTTCCTAAATCAAAATGAAATAGTCTAAAAAATTTGCAAACACACTTTGTAGTTAAGCTGTCAACTTCTGAGCAAAAGGAACAATATTTACAGATTATATAACTAAGAAGGATAATGATATGAATGTTTTTATGTTTTAGATGTTTTGTTAAGATGGCTCTTTGCAAGACGTCTTTTTATAAGTACAAGAAATCCTTTAAGAAGTTGTTTATACGTAAAAAAATTATTAAAAGTTCAACAATAGATTTCTTCATCTCGTATTGTAATTTTTTTTTAATTGAATGTATTTTTATGCTTAGCATTTATTTCTTGTACATGATAATCACTCATATTTTAATTTTTGTATATTGTATAGAAATGCTGCACATCCTGCAGCTATGCAAATACTCCTTACTTGACTTGCACAAAACTCATTCTACAATTCAATAATGCACTAATTTCCAAATTAATTGTAATGCAATTGCTATTTTTCAGTTATCCTTTTTAGTGTGAATTACATGTTTCTTTTTTTTTAAATGTGTTTTGTTATGATTTTCATTTACTTATGCAAATATTCTATGTTTTCTTCAGATTTCTGCTTATTCTAAATAAAGTGTCAGTCAAAACTTCAACAAATTGTTTGAAAATTATTTTGTATCAAAAATCAAAAAGTGTTAAAAATGATTGAAGTAATTATAAATGTTTATTTTTAAAGTTATTTTAACAAACTTTGATTTCCTTTTACTCTATTTGATATGCAAAAATTTAGACCCTTATTTAAATACAAAAAAAAACTTTCTTTGAATGATTTTACCGATTTAGACCTACAAACATATATTTCTTCTAAACAATTAAGTCTTATTAGGAAAATATTAATATACGATTTTCTGCAAATTTATTTTTTTATTAAAAAAACTTTTTAATTTTTTTTTCTATTTCTTTCTATATTTTTATCAATCGTGAAACTCTTAAAAAGCCTACTAAATGTGTTCTATGAACGCAAAAAGCGCTAGGAGAACAATCTAGAAGCCTGAATGGCCATGAGCGAGACATCTGAATGTTGCTTTTCCTGCCAAGGATATTCCTCGCCAGGCACCAGGTGGCGCTGCGGTCGTTGGTTAACATTACGCCTATGGAATTGTCCCTTCTTCACGCTGTACATTCTTTGAGTGGGGGCGCTGATCAAATTGAGGAATAAGACCAATGATTCTTCTTCTCTGTGATCAAGCGGCGTCTTCGTCTTGTACTTTCGAACATTTGACTCAATCCACAGATCGAATCATTTCATGATAACTTAAATGGTGGCAGCGAGTAGGATGTGAAAAGAGATTTTAAATAACATATAAAATGTTTACATTTAAATAAAAAGTGGTGTTGTATACTGAAAAATTTCATGCGATGAATATTGGATGTTGGCAGGATACTCTAGTACAAAGGACTTCTGCTCTGTCAGGGCCGTTGCTTTTGCTACTGTTAAAGCGATTAGATTACAGACAATAAATGTGAGAAGCCAAAAGGAAATCAGAATAAATTTAAAAAATAATCACATGGACAAAGAAAAACAACCAGGTATAGAATATAGATTCAAATGAGAGATTTACTCATTGCAAAAGTACACAAAAGAAACCAAAATTTGTTTTATTTAGTTGTAAATTAGATGGAAAGTGGTTTCATTTTTAGTCAGACTATATAATTAACAAGATCAAACAGAGGAATCTTGCAAGTTGGTGAGTGATGGTCTTTTTTCAAGAGTTATTCCAAGTTTTACATACAACGTTTAATACGACGACAGAACACACTCACAGTTGGACAGAAGACAACACTGGGCGTTAATTGGCGATATACTATATTGACATATTTATTATTGACTCATTGACATAATAATTATTGACGAATTAGCATCCGTCACAGCAGTTCCAATATTAACTTGGCACTAACATATTTAGTAATGATTCAAGTAATACAACATGTTAATATGACGCGAAAATTAACAAGATATGCGTTCCTACCAGGGTTGCCAGATCAAAGTAGCAAAATAAGACTAAACCGTCTTTAAAATAAGGCAAAAAACAGGGGCCAAATTTGAAAGTTTCATTAAAGCGCATATTTCCCTTTTATTTCTTATAAGAAAATGACTATCCTTCATGAAAAGGAAACTCACTAGATTGCCATGTGTATAATACTGTTCTATTAAACTAAAATTTAAGAGAAGAAAATTTTTAAAACATCTACATGCGCGACTTCGCAAAAAATATTATATATATATATATGTTGTTGCCTGTCTAAAATGAAATGTTCGATCGAAATATAACAACTCCTGCTAACATCAACATTCTATATTATTTTTCAATGTGATTATAATAACTGAAAAGTTGCTTCATATTCATAGTAAAAAATAGTAAAAAAACATAACAGTAACGAAAAGTAAAAAAAAAAAAAAATCCATTAATATTTTTAAAAAAACTGATTTCAGACTCATAGTAGATGTCTGAGTTTCCAAAACGTGACAAAAATATCAAAAATTCACTGCTCTTAGTTTCGATACTATTTAAATAGCTGACACCCAAATCCAATATGCTGAAATTTAACAAAAGTTTTCCAAATATTATTTTTGAAAACTTTTTTCTATTCCGAAATTATAGACATAAATACAGAGCCGGTCTTTAGCCGATTGGAACGATTGCTCACAATAGAGCCCCACGATTAAGGCCCGCTCCAGAATAATATCAACTCCCCGCACAGTTCAGTGGCGTATCTAGGGTGAGCTAGGCAGTTAAAGTGCCCTGTGCGTTATTACCAGAGGTTGAAGAATCGAGTTTAAGAATTCAAAAGTTATTTATATATTTTACTCTCTCAAACGAAGGATACGAAGACAAAGCATTGTAATCGTCATGAAATTCCACCTCGAAATTTTAGACAAATCTATACATGTTACATCGCCCCAAATCTGAAAAGACCATTTTTGTAATTGCATCTCTGTTGTCGGTCTATCTGTAAACACTGTACTACGAGGCACAAGCTTCACCACATTGTAATAATAAACGAGATAGTCAAGGGGATAACACTTCAGACAGTCTTTTCTTTGTCATAAGCCCTTAGATTATACTAAAACTAAAAAAAGAAATTTAAAAAATAATATATATATATATTTTATTCGGGCCTCGAACCTCTTAAGGCCGCCCCTGCATAAACACTTTTTTCTTCCTTTTTCTTTTAAATCTTATCCGCAACTACTTCGTTTAATAGCTCACCGTGGTCCATTTGAAAAGTGTCGTATCAAAAATTTATTAGAAAAATAATAAAATTATATAGTAAGAATAGTTCTAAAAGTCATAAGGAAAAACAAAGCCGAAAAAAGGCCAAAAATGAATTAAAGGCCAAATGGAAAATTCCTAAGGCCAAGGGATTTTAAAGAAGATCAAATTTTCAGAATTTGGCCTTAAAAAGGTCAATAGAGCAACCTTGGTTCGTACACGGCGAGTTACAAGGCTTAACTGCCCAAAATTCTGTTTTCGCAACAGCCCCATCTATAGTAAATCATTAGCTCCACAACAGAGTGAATATAATAAAATTGAATTGAGGTAAGTATAGATAACATTCTGAATTTCCATTATTATTTCATTGCTAAGACAAATTTTTATCGAAGTTATTCCAATGAGCAAGTAGCATGTTTTTTAACATTTTCAAAAGTTAATTAATTAAATATGCAATATCTTATTTGATAAATTGCATCAATTTTCTACATTATCCAATGTAAATAAAAAAAATTTGAAAAAGTATGTACAAGCCTAAATATAAAGAACTTATCAGTAAGTGTCATACAAATCTGAATTCAAAAAGCAAAACAAATTAATTTTTTTAGAACTCATGTGGATTTTATTTACTTCGAACAAAAGAAGAAACTAAAAACTTTTGTTCATGCTCCGGGTGATTAAAATACTGTTCAATATTCACTTAACTTAGCTTTGAGGTTAAAAGTTTATATCATTGATCTTTGAAAGTGGCTATGTAATTAGCTTCACTCATGAAAACATTTTTACATTCAAACAGGACAAGTTTTTTTTCTTGTTTGAAATAATAACCCAAAATACGAAAAATCAAAAAATTTTCTTTAGTAATTTGTCCAGTAATGCTCAACTTATCGAGTTCTGCACTTTAAGTCGCTTTCAGTCGTGATATTAATTTTAATAGTTACCAGTTTCTTGTATTGCTGATAAATTCCTTGATAAATATAACTTCTAGGAACATTTTGCGTGTGATCGTCGTTAGGTGCATTGATCTCCTTCACACGACTAGCTTTGGGAAGATTTAAAAAATTTTAATTTATCCCTGAAGATTAACTAAGAGTATGAATTAGGTTCTATCAGTACCTTTTATGATTTATTAGTACTATGATGCTCAATTTATATCTCATTATTCGACCTTGACGAAAATTGAAATTCGTGCAACTTGACTTTGGACCTCCTTAGCAGATTTAGTGATGCTGTGAAAACTATGTGAGATTTGAATGCTGTGAATAAGCTTACTTTCGTATGGTGCCTTGGCTTCACTTCATTACATTATTCTTTGTACGGCATCGGTGCAACTTTACGTCATTTTCTTCGTATTCTTTTGTAACTGAATTTGTTTACATACTCTTTTTGTTGATTTCAACTATTCTTTCATATTTTAAAACTTGTTTTTTTTTATTTAACGTTTTATGTAAACTGCCTTTTAAGATAACAGCGAAAACACTGTCTCCAATTTTCTGTGACTTGATTTATTCGCAACTTAGAATCATGATTGTGCTCTCATCATTTTGAGAATTTTTATCATTTTTAATTGTATACCTGTAACAAAAAGAGAAAAAAATCTTTGGTCAGATAAAATAAAGCTTTTGATCATCATATTTACCTTCAGATTACAGGAAGACAAAATTCCGCATATCTTTTTTATACGGAGATTTTGATGTAAGAGAAGGAAACTGCTTTAGCCCTCTTCATGTCATTGGAAAATAAGATCGGTTCTGCGTGTCAGCGTCTTGCTCTTATCTTGCGCTATTAGCAATCGATTTAGCCATTGTTCATGAAATGATATAACAGGACCGCTGAGTAAAAATAACTAAAAGTAGATTAGGGACCCACAGATTAACTAAATGGGAAATGTAACTCCTATAATTTTGCGAATAGTTGAATTACACATCTAGACATCATGACTGTGAATATAAATGGACTTCAGTTATATTTATCGATTTATAAACCCACCCAAAGGGTACAGGGCTCTATATAGGACAAGGAGGGCAGAAATAGTTTTCCCCTTTTTTTCTATAATTAATTCATGATAAACAATAACATAATAAAAGCTAAGCATCATAATGTATATTAAATATTATACTACAACCCTCAAGAGTGGGATATAACAACAGGTTTTATTATATACAATTTTGCTTTAAAAGACAGATGAAGATAAATATAATTAACAACCATAAAAATCTTAAACAAAACTATATTGGGTTATTTTGGAGGCAGGAGCAGCAGCAACTCAACTTTGCCTCAAAAAAAGAAATTCAAATAGACCCAAAGAATAAAAAATAACAACCTAAATCATACATTAAAGCTAGCTCTCAGCATATCAAACAAAAGATATTTCGAAAGAAGAAAGAAACATTATTAAATATGAATGACTAAAGAAACAATAAAGAAAAAACAAACATACAAATTCAGATAATCAAGGGGTCTATTCTGGTACCCCCGGTTGGGTTGGGGGAAGTTACTTTTCCCGTTGCTAACGTGCGGAAAAAGTGACGCCTCCCAACCCAACCGGGGGTACCAGAACAGACCCCCAAATTAACGATCAGCTTCTTGTTGGGAATACTCATTGCAAGTCTTGTTATTGATTGCGTAGTATAGTTAATATTGCTTTAGATAATCTTTTTTCAAATTTCTCTATCGTTTGTTTTTATGAAATTTCCTAGTAAGAAGGCAATCAAAAATATAGTGGTAGACTTCTGCAATTTTTTTTCTACAAAGAGGTAATCTTAAAATTTGTAAGACATGAAGATCTAAGGGGAATGGTCCATTCCCAATCGGAAAAGGTATATGCAGCAGAAACTAAAAATTACTGTTCAGCTGACCCTTAACGCTCCAGTACCATGAACCTTCTCTGGTCCTGTTCAACCACAGACAAACGAGTATACTCGTTTGGGGAGAATACAATTGGGGAGGGGAAGAAATGTTCTGTTCACGTTATAAACAGAACAAATCTCTCTAATCCAATGAAGTATCTATTAGGGTTGTCGGATTACTAAACACACAGGACAAAATTTCGTAACTTAAATTTTAATAAATTTAGACTTTATTTCCTTCAAAAAAATGTTTTATTGTATAAATACTTGCGCTAGAACTCTTCCTATACATTCAGTTTCTTGAAAATTCAGCAAAATTAGCTTTCGTCACTACTTACTGTCAAAATCATACCTCAATGGCAACTACGGCCCCATCTATAATAAGAGTCACCTACTCCCGTTACGCAACGAAATATCATGAATATTTTGGGATTTTTTTGTTTGTCTTTTAAAAAATATTAACATTTTTAAACATTTTGGAGTTTTATACGGTCATTGTGATTATAAATTGGATCATTCTGACAAAATTTTAGATTTCAATAATACGTAATAGCGGTACTGATGTAATTTTGGTGAATTCCACACTTTAGACGACCACTATCCAAGAGCAAAATGTAGTCTCTAAACCAGACATGAGCAAACTACGGCCCGCGGGTCAATTCCGCGGAAAGAATTTTAATTTGCCGGTCCGACAGAAATTAAAAGAAAATATGATTTATATATTATATATCCATCTCTTTTTCTACTTTGTTTAATTATTATTTTTTTTCTTCCTTTTTCAAAGGACTGATGATCTTTTTATTTTCTCTATTTTTGTTCTACAAAACATAAATCGACGGAAATAGCAAGCACAGACAGTGTTGGCGCGAGTGCGTCTGCCTTTCGCTCACGCCATTGAGCTGCATTTTGAGTTCGAACGCAGATTTCAAGATTTCAGTGCCATTCAAACAGAATTGGATATTTTTACCATGCCTTTCAACGTAAATTGTGAAGCAGTGAGGTCAGATTTGAAGCTTGAATTAATTGAGTTGCAATCTAACAATCATCTCAAGCAGTCGTTTCTAAATATGCCAAAGTTAGTTTTACAAATCATTATCGAAAGTAAGTTTCCCAAATTTAATCTCTCACGCCCAGAAAATCAGTGCTGTGTTTGCTTCATCTTATATATGTGAACAAGTGTTTTCAACTATGAACCTTAGAAAGAATTATTTCAGAAGTAGACTGACAGATGAGCATTTAGCCTCGATCCTTAGAATCAGTACATCTCACTTCGAACCTCAATATAAGGAACTTTTAAAATGAAATCGCAATTTCATTCATCTCATTAACATATTTAAATTGTAATACTTGTATATTGTTTTTAAAATTTTAGAAAAATTTATCTTGGCCCGCCAAACTTTTTTTTTTCCCCGATTTTTTGCCCGCGACCGAAAAAGTTTGCCCATCCCTGCTCTAAACCATCATCCAGTGTCTGCGTTAATCCAATATTCTTGTCAGGTTTATTTTAAATTTAATAAAAGCATATGGAGCCTCTATGTTGATAATTTCACCTGTTATATTTGCGATTTTAGCGAAGTGGACGGCTATCTGAGTACCTGGGATACCAGCATCTGAAAATATATGTAGGGAATAAAGGAGGAATGATGGAATGAATTTTGAATAGTGTTTAATTGAAAAAATTAAGGTAAAAGAGAAAATAATACAAGAAAGGTGCCTTCGCAATATTGTTCCGATTCCTTCTCTCAATCAGGATGCTTTACAAGGCCACGTTTTTTGACGAGAGTATTAATGCTCATTTAGTTTCTGTTGGAAAAATGGACGCAGCGCCTCCTGTCGGTGAGTGGTTTAATGGCTGAGATGGTACCACTCTGCATAAATTTTGTTTATTGTTTACAAATATTGATTTTGGTGTACCTCTCGGTCGGGTTTCTGTAATATTTATTTCAGTTATTGTTACGAAAATGTATGTTACGAAATGAAATGTTATGAAAGTGAAGGATATTAAGAAGATGAGATTTCGAGGTCTCTAGCTGAAGTAGGACATGGAAGTTTAGCATAAGCACAAACGAGAGCGGACTGAGGCTATAACTCTCTTTTCAAATTGAATCTCAGCTAAAGAACGCATTTCATTATTTTGGGTGAAATATTATATGTTTCCAAATTCTAACATTGCTTTTAATTTTTATTATCTTTTTTTATTAATTTTCTACAAGGCCGCGGTGGCCTAGTGTTAAGGTCTCGACCTCGGGACCGGAGGGCCGCAGGTTCGAAACCCGACTCCACCGAAGATTCGCCGTGTATGGGGCCTGCTGCACGCCAAATCACACGCAGTGGCCAAACGCCCTCCCGCTGGTGTGGCGCGGAAGTCTGGAGAGGGGGTGCCAGCTCAGGTGTCGTCCTCGCCATCTGACCGCGGCTCAAAATTACGAGGTCCGTCTCTAAATAGCCCTCGTGTTGCTTCAAAACGGGACGTTAATATAACCTAACCTAACCTATTAATTTTCTACATTGCATTTGATTTTTTAAATACCTTAAGAATATAAAATGTATTGGAACGGTACTGGAAATCTGAAGTTTAGAAAAAAAAAAAAGAAAGATGGTTCACTTCCTATAAACGAGAACAAGTAAGTTAAGCTTACGAGCTTTAAAACTTCAAGTAACAGTTAGTTAACTTCAGTTTTCCATATTTGTGCAGATAGACTCTTGTAATCGATTTTCCACTCACTTCCTGATATGCTAGATTTTTGAAATTGTGTACACTTATATGCTCTGGTTGATAATGCACTATTTTAGTAATTTCGGAACTAAATTAAGAATTAATTGATTAGTTTAATTTAACAAATGCTATTTCCAAACGATTGGAAAGTGAAATTGAGATTTTTTTTTAAATTAATTAATACTTATTTTAATGAATTATAAATTAAAGACTAAAATTAGAAAGTAATTAAAATAAAAGAAATTTCTACTTTTTAGTTCATTAATAAAAGTGTGTTTTTAAAACTGTTTATATTAAATTTATTTCAAATCATGAAACTCTTAAATTGCACTAAAAAAGGGGGGGAAATTAATCATATTCCTTCGCTTGTATTTTAATCATCAATAATTTCATAACAGATTTACAGTTAAAGTTAAATACATATTGCAGTTTGATATTTGCTATGAGGTGACAGAATCCCGAGAAATGAGAGTTTCGCTAGATGAGCAACTACTTCACTATTTTGACACTTTTGAGTTATCTCTAGAATCACCTAATAATAAAACCTACTCTAAGGGTTAGATCCGAGAGTAATTTGCTGGTATCATGTCGCCTTTTCACATTAGGAAAATTTTCAGATGAATTTCAAAATGGTTCTCTGTCTTTTTTTTTGTGGATATTGAAACATACCGCAAGGCAGAAATTCCAACAGTTCGTTGAAAGCCTGGAGTCCTAGGAGAATCACGTTTAAATCGAGTGCAAAATTTTATTTTTTGTCATCTATGGATTAAATATGGGAGCATAAATAAATTTGTATGTCAACAAAAGGCATTTTGAAACTATTGTTGGGAAATTTTGACTAGTTTTTCTTATTAATTTAGATTTAAGAAAATTTTGGAATTTTTCCCGCCAATGATTTCTGAATGAATTTTTTTTTTCATGCGATTCTTTTTTCTTCGAAAGACATCATTTCATTGCAATGTTTTAGTTTTTTTTTATTCTAAGAATTTTTTAAAATTTACTTTCCAATACTGCATCTACTGCATTACTTTCCAACTCTGCATTTTGCTGTGATAAAATACAAACTATCTTGAGGTTTCAACATGTTTTTCAATTCCAAAATTTTTGCTTCATACATATTAGCGATTAATTTATAGAGTATAATTTTTCTTTTATCAGTGTAATATTTACAATAACAATTGCAAAGCAAGAAAGAAATCATTTGTTAATCTTGTTCTATAAGGTATGATTACATTTTAATTTTACCCTTTCTTAATGATTTGTGATTTATTTTCATGGATTACCTTTGTTTGAATTTGGTTTCATATTTTTTGGTGATTTTTTCTGCTTTTATATATCCAGTCTTTCTCTACTCTTTGTGAATCTATGTACAGAAAATATTTCACAAATGTTTTTGTTGTAATGATTTGTTTTTCTTCTGTCGCAAATGAAGAACTAATTATTACAGTTGAGGCGACTGGGGGTTTATAATTGGGAGGGGCAAAAATTTATAGACAACTAAAAGCCCCGAGAATCATAGAGGGTAAAAAATCAAATTAAAAAATTTATTTGCAAAAGGTTAAGTTTTGGGTGTTTTCTGACAGAAAGGAACAGAGAAGCTAAAGTTTTCAATTTACTAACTTAACTGGCATTTTTATGAGATTTTGATAAATCCTGTGCAATATAACTTTTCCCAAAGGTACTTTCCCCATGTATTAATCCCCATTCAATGAAAGAAGATTGTCAATATAGAACTTATTTTGATAATGGTCGACTTTGTTTGGCATAAAATAATTGAACAATCGCAGTTCCATTGATGATTACTTAGGCAGCTGGAAAAAGCCCAGATAATTTCAAAAGCGCTATTTTCCCTTTAAAAGATGTCGCGGTGATCAATCAAACTGACTGAACAAAGATTTTCTTTCCACCTATCTGACTAGTAGCCTTTATGAGGAACGGAATCGTCTAAACGCAGGGGGGTAGGCAGGGCAGGAAGATAACATTGATAGCAATTTCTACGCTCCTTTTCATTTTTAGGCATTTCAATACATCCAGTTTCAAATTCTCGTGAATATCAGAGAGTTAATTGAAAATCATGCAACACACAGTGATCACTTATTTAACTTTCCCGGACACTCCTGCTTTTTTAAAAATATAATTCCTAGTTTTGGGCAGCTAAAATAAAATAAAAATTTAATTTTTCTTTCAAAAAGTGTGGGGCGGTTGGCCTCTCGTCTCTCGACTCGCCGCCACCAAATTATTATATCTGCGGTGAGTTTCCACAAATAAAACCTATTTCCAAACTTGAAAACCTTAACTCAAAATAGTAAAGTACAATTAACAACGAAAAAATGATATATGCTATAATAACCTGGAATAGAAAATAAACGTTGATACCGAATTCAGTCAGAATAATAAATTGAAAGCACAGGTGACGCTTCTTCGATGCAACTATTTTAATTGATTGACTATTCAATGTCGTTTTAAATATGCATAATTAATATGCATCTCAGATTTAAATGAATTCTTCAGCATGCTGATTTTCCAATGAATAAAACTACTTCACTTATGAATATTGAAAAACAGTCGACGTATGAGAAATCTTGTGTTTAGGCAATCATTAATTCCCCCTCCCTCTCTTTCCAAAAAGGATTCACAAAAATCAGCTCTTTAAGGCTGTCTTCGCGAAAAAATGAAGCGAAGGGCTCCACCGAACCCATCTTTTGGGGTAGAAAAAATTTGCTGATGATTACAAAATTTCATATGATTGTTACAGAAATATTATTCTACAATTAGTTGAAAGCTGTTTCTGTATAAAAATTATACGAAGGTCAAAATAAATACGCAAAGATGGATACAATTAATAATTACGAATGTATATTTCTTTTAGGAAAAAAACGTTTAACTACTTTGAAACTCTGTGGACACATACAAAGTACTTTTTACCCCAATATATTGCAGTATTTTGTTTGCATTGATACTTCATTATAATTATAAACCGAATAAATATATTGAAATCATTAAAATACTCTTTTTGTTCGCTAGAGGGCACTGCATCTGATTCAGTCGAATCAGCGAAGAAGTGAAATTTTCAGGTTTGGCGGTTTTTTCACTTGACGGTTTGATACCTATTAGATTTCCCTTCGCCAATTTAAAATATAGAAACCCTGTTTAACCACATGGGGTCAACGCTGAAAAGGGACTTGCTTTTTTCTGGGATGTGTATGCTTGAGAGTAATTGATCCTGGTTTCATTGTTGTGAAAAAGGGCTTCTGTTTGTATTTACGTGGGTCTCCACACCACACCTCAGACACAACCGTCGGTTGTGTCTCAGCGCGATTTTATTGGCTATTATTGAAACAATATTTGTTAGATAATTTGATATATTCCGAAATGTAATTAATAACTCGTACGCAGTTATACAATTAAGAGCTAAGGTAATTTTAGTTTTCCCTGTTGATGTGACTTTCAAATAAAAACTGAGCTAGTTCCAATCAGTTGCACTCTCATATAATGAAATAATTCATTTTAGAAAAATGTAGTATCATAATTTCTTCTATTATTATTCAGGATGTTAACAATTTTATTACTTTTTATTCAAATTCAACGAATATTACATACAAAATTATTACTTAGGTCGTTAAAAATTGTGATAGACTCTCAATCGTCAAAATTAAGCGTACTCAAATAGTTTTTCCTATTTAAGAAATATTATTTTGACGATAGGATACTTATTGGAGTTATACATTTTTTGAACTTCAACCCGAGATAGGAGGAGCGATGACGTGCCGCGTATGTGTACTCATCTGGAATCAAAATTTGATTAAATTAATCAATTGACAAATTAATTTTGAAAACATCAAACCACTGTACTGTCATCGATAGTACAAAATTTTAAATCTCTTAATTCAGTCGTAGGTTAAAAGGACGAAGCTGGTACGGTTAGTACATCTGAAATAGGAATGGCAGTTCTTTGTCATCTGCATCTGTTAGGAGATAAATGCAATATAGTCCATAATATAACTTCGAAACTCCTTGAATCCTCGTTCATCCAGAAATTCAGTTTGACTCTTATTGTATTAACTGTTTTATTAGTTTAGTTTATTTAATATATTTGCGTTCCATTTTGAAACAACAGGAGGGCCACATCGGGACTCTTCTGAACCGTGGTCAGATTACGAGGACGATACCTGGGCCGATACCTTCCTCTCCGAACTTCAGCACCACATCAATAATAGGACGTTTGACCATCGATTCGTTCGTTGACCAGATTACACTAAGTTCACATATATTGCGGTTCTTAGATGGAATCAGGTTTCGAATCTGGTACCATCCGGCCCAGAAGCCGAGCCTCTACCACCAGGCCACCTCGGGTTCTGTTTTTTTTTAAAGGAAATAACAAAAAAATTTACAAAGTAGCTTTAAAAAAATTAACTTTAAAAAGTTCCTTTATCCCAACTTTTCTAACATATGAAATATTGACACTCAAATGTTATAAATGCAGATTAATCTATCGAAAATAAATCACAATGAAAACATGTTGCTCATGCTTTTTGCACGTATCCTGATTTTTTATCAAGATTTTTGATTACTTACTTTGTTCTTTGCTTTTTTTAATTTAGATCTATTTGTATCTTTTACCTTGAGTTGTTTCATTTTTGCAAAGATGGAATTTTTTAAATGTATTTTTCATTCACTCACTGGCGTGCTAAAGTTTTAAAATTTTGCACACTTATGTGCTCTCGATGATACTACATTGTTTTAATATTTTCAGGACTTAAATATCACTTAACTGATTAATTTAATTACATTTTTTCCATACGAATGACGCCAAGTGGTGGAAAATTCCAGAAAATATTGATTTCAAGATTGCATAATATTCATAATTATGAATTATAAACTAAAGGGGAAGACCAAAGGAAGCAACAGAGGGTGAAATAATTCTGAAATTTGAAGCGAATCGAGAAGTTAGACCATTTAAACTGCATTAAAAATTTAGTTTTTTTATAAACTTATGAAATATTTTTATTAATCATCAAATCAACGCATTTTTAATTATGGAATTCTTGTAATATTCTCATTTACTTGTTATAAAACTCCACTAGTCAATTTTATGAAGAAAAAAAAAACTTACTGAATTGTGCTTAAACTTTTACATAATGTAGTTAATTTCTACTGAAAAATAACTAATCGGGAATATCAGTATATAATATCAGATATCATTTCAGTCATCAGTATATAATATCAGAGTAGAAGTATCAGTACCGTCCTGCCTGTAAATCCCGTATTGTCGTCTGATTTTTTTTTTTTTAACATAGGACTACGTTTCTCCCATTGGGGTCTCAGGAAGGAATTTGATTCACATGCCAAAACGACACAAAAAACGTTATGTGGGAGATCCTCTATATCTCGATAAATACATATGTTAAAACGTAACTGATGTCTTATTTTAGAGATAAAGGGTAGCAACAGAAGTTAGAAAAAAAAATTGAAAATCGGAATTGTAGTTTTGCGACTAGAGAGTCGCAAAGTTGGGCAAAAATACGCATGAATTGGTGATGCGATCCTCTATATCTCGGTAACTACATATGTTGAAAACATAACTAATGTCTTATTTTAGTTCGAAGAAGAGTTTCATATAGTTAAAGATGTTCCAATTATTGTCATGGGTGACTTTAATGTAGATGTCAAAAGGAATTAGAAAGCATTCGGTTTCATGAAGAAGCATTTAGATTTGAACATGGTGCCAACAAATTATCCTAATATTCTGGGAAATTCATATAATGATTCAACTTTTACAAGAAACATTAGTCCCGAATTATTAAATTATGCATGTTACTTTTCATATCATCGACCGATCCTACACACAATTGTAACATATCCACGCACGATTAAAGAATTCAAAACAAAAGAATTGACATTGTAATATATTTTATGAAGAAATAAAACAATTTTCATTGTAACCTTAGTTTCATTTTATTTCGCCAATTTAACATACATTAGCATTTCAGAAAAACCAAAGAGAATTGAGAGTAACTTCGAGAAATAAAAGAAAATAGAGTGTAACTTCGAGAAACAAAAGAGAATCACGAGTAACTTCGAGAAACAAAAGACTATCGCGAGTAACTTCGAGAAACAAGAGTATCGCGAGTAACTGCGAGAAACAAAAGACTGTCGCGAGTAACTTCGAGAAACAAAAGACTATCGCGAGTAACAAATAGAAACCGAGAAACAAAAGAGTCACGCGAGTAAAGTAGTCCTACGCCTTTAACATCAGAGGCTGTTTGAAAAATACAGTTTCTTGTCATTTTTTTTGTCCCGACTTGAAAACATTTCCTATTTTTTACTTATCCGTAATCAACAATACTAAATAGAAACTTAAGTAGATTTAATTTTATTAAAAATAACTTCTGAAAAATCCTTTATCTCAAATTTTAATTCGTATGAAATGTCACTCCAGTTTTGAAAACATAGACGAATCTGTCTAAAAAAATTAGTGGAAAAATATATTGTTTATATTTTCGCCTTCATTCTGATCTTTCTTTTAAAAATTTTTTTATACTGGCGGGAACCTTATGTTTTAGATACTTAAGCTATGACCCGGAGAAAAAAAATAATTAGATAAATAACACTTTTAGCAACTTTTGAAAGAAAAAATTTAAAAAGTATTTTGATGTAATAGAGTTGGATGATGTGTGGCTAAGAATATATAACCATGAGCTGTGTAAGTGTTTGAACTATACTTATGTTATTAAATTTATAAAATTACACAGGATAGGATGGGCAGGTCATATTATTTGTGTGCCAATTAAGTGCACACCTAAAAGGTTCTTTATTGCAAAACCAATAGATAAGCGTCATACGTCATAACTAGCCACGCGCCTTATAGACGTGAATCTTTCCTCCACCTCTCCAACGTCTAAATTATTTAGGGTTGAAGTTAAAAAAATATATTCTCTATAGTCAAAATAATCTTTTTTAAAATGAGGAAAACCTATTAGAGTATGATAACTTTTGATTTTACGTTCATCGCATTGATTAATATTATAATTATTATGATTTAATATACATAACTGGATAAAACTTTGCAATATGGAAGTTACTCCAAAATGTTCATATAGAGATATAAGTGCTTTCGCAAAATATTACAGAAGAAAATTGTGATACTATATTAGCATGAACTTCAAATTTTAATGGAATAATTCTCTAACACATTGTCAAGTATTCTATAAATTATATAAGTTTCGTATTATTTCGAGGAAAAATTTGTATATTATAAGCAAAAAAAAAAAAAAAAAAAA
>BGPR01015570.1:0-32987 GCA_013235015.1 Araneus ventricosus
ATTGTTGTTTTCCAGACTGGAATCATTTTTCTTGTTCGCACCGTCTGTTTCAGTTTCTCTCAATACAAATTATATGTGTATATATTTCTATCTACAGGGACACACTAAGAAACCATAAATACTACACTTTTCTTGAATCGTACACAAAAATCCATACTATTCATCTCGATAGACCTTTTTCAGGAACGACATATTCCAAACCCCGTACCTCCAAAATTTGATGAATACAGAAACTCCATAAAGAGACGAAATTTATTTCTCCTATACATAATCTGAACTTCCGTGTACAGTAGCTCTATTCGCTGAGATCCCTCGATAGAAAATCTCATTTCCCGTCTTGAAGGGACAGGGGGGAAAGTAATATCCCCCCTCGCGCCAGCCTGACACTCGCGCAGATCGTATTTAGTGAGAAATGTCCCTTCGCAATACAGGGTCTCAGTGATGGATGATCATTCACCGAGTCCGCTCGCTTTACGAAATGAGAATATTTTTCTTCAAAACTGCGATGTTTTGGAGGTGTTTTAGGACCAGCTGTAGGTCTCAGGGCCCAAAGCAGTTTTATGTGCCTGAGAAATGTCGTAGCAAACATACTGGACCATTTTCTTTTTTCTTGTAGAAAGGAACTGTTTAGCTCATTTTTGGAAATGGGTTGGTTAATTTTTAAACATGAAATTGCCAAAAAGTCTCATCGTTATCTTTAAAGTATATGCCTACGCTTAGATCACTTAAATAAATGGAAAATAATGTTTAAATGTGTACGTCTATACGCAGAATTGCTTTAATTGGTTTTAATTTAACTGGTTTCAGAGGTTTTCCAATAAACGAGGTGAACTTTCAGTCACTTGGAAATACCCGAAATGGTTGAGCATATTTTAGTATTAATAATAATAAGCGTTTAAATATAAAATTGTGTTATTTGTATTGGAATGACTTTGTCATGGGGGAGTTCGTTTCCAGATATACTTTTTTGCATACTGATGGTAGCAGAAATGATAGTGACTGTACGGGCAGTGGGATTTATATTAAAACACATAATCAAGAGTTAAAAATTCAGAGGAGGAATCCCGATTTCTGCTCTGTCTTTCGCAGTGAACTAATAGCCATAGATGAAGGCCTTGACTCACTCTTATCCTTTTCTTGCGGTAATGAAATTTGGATACTAACAGATAACAGAAGGTCTATCCAACATTTGGACAATTGGCATAGAGTAAGAGATAATATAGGAATAAATATGCTTAACAAACTTAAAAGTCTCTCAGTATCTTAATGGATTCACCTGCATTGGATTCCTTCTCATGTCAACATTCAAGGTAAAGATATTGCAGATGCACTTGCTAAAGCATGTGTTGATGATGCTTCAGTGTCTTCCGCACCTCTCACCTACTTGGAACTGTTCTCTAGAGCTAAAAGCATGAATAAAACTGTCTCATTCCACCGGTTCATCACTGGTATCAAGGTTCTCGACCAGGTGGCTGTCTATCAATTGACTGCAACAGACGCGACCAAACAACTCTTAATGGGCATATCAGAAGTTTGACTTTCTCTGAAAATTCTAAGTGATTTGAGATCTGCCCAAAATGTACTGCAGAACAGGCCACACCTGATCATATTCTTGCATGCCTGGGGCTTTCCAAACAGGATCTTGTTTCAAATCCTCTGTTGACTTTGGATTTCTTTGGGGTGCACAGGCTCATGGACCTGATATAGCTCTGCTGATCTTCGGGGATCATCAACAACAACAATTTTTTTGCCTAAAGTTTAATTTAAGATTATGATTAAATTTAATAAAAACATTTTTAAAATACAATTTTATTGTATGCTGAAAAGTAATATTTTATTTTAAGTATTTCTTATTTGTTAGCTTTTAATTTATAACTCATTAGTAAAAATATTATGGAATCTTAAAATCAATTTTTTTCTCCAATTCGCTACCAGGTAGTATCATTCGCATGAAATCAGAATTTAATTAAAATAATCGATTGCCTGATAATTAAATTCTGAAAATATTAAACAGTGTATTTTCGTAGATAACACACAATTGTCCAAAATTTCAAAACTCTATAACATCAGGAAGTGATTCTAAGGGTCTCACACTCCACAAACTTGCATTTTTTTTTATAGATACAGTAAAGCACCGTTTATACGTTTCGCATTTATACGTTGTTTCATCACCGTCCTGATTCATTCGTTTTCATTGTAAGGACAAAGTACTTCGTTCATACGCCGGAAAGCTTCGGTTATATGTCGTTTTACCCTGTTCTAAAATTGAAAATTTTCTCCTTTCTAGTATGCAGGAATGGCGCTAGAGTTTGCCCGACGGGAGCGGCCGATTTGCCCGACAGGGGGGCACGATCTCCCCGACGGGGGACGAGTGTTATGAAATTGGTCTCAAATTTTCCCCAGATTATTATTTATCAACTACAGTTGAATACCCCGTATAAAAATTTTCCCCGACGGGATACAAAATTTTCCCCCGACGGGGGGGGCACAGCATCCCCGACAGGGGGCCCTGGCCCCCCGGTCCCCCCTCTGGCGCCACCCCTGATAGTATGTGAACTGTAATAAAGATATCATAACTTTGAAATTAATCACAATTGATGAATTAATAGAAGGAAAATTGTCTGGTTCTAATGTAAGCGATGAGGAAGAATTTATTCCGCCTTCCTTTAACCCTATAATGACGACTTGGGCGGTTTCGGGGGCTGAGATGATTTTTGATTAACGACTACGAAACCGGTCTTGAATGTTTGGATAAATTTGAGGATAAGCAGGAATTCAATACGAATGCAGTGATTTGTACCAATTGAGGAAAAATTTCGCAAGTGAGATGAGGATCCAGCCGATAAATCTATATTTATAAAAGGTTAAGTTCGATGCTAAAAAAAAATGAAGCAGAACCTTACTCAATCGCTAAAGAGTTAAAGATGCATTGAGAAAGTTCGAACTTGCTCGCATTTCTTTTGTCAAAAGAATAGTGAAATAGCATCCAGTGAACATCATTCGATTCATAATGCTGTACTTAATACACACAAACAATCAGCACGACAGACGACGGTTAACGTTTTTTTTTTTTCTAAATAATTAAACGCCTACCTGCATGCACATAAATCGATGCATATCGACCATAAATCGATAAGATATACTATGACTCAATATATGCAGTAAAGGCATGATTTTTTCATTTTTATGATAAATGTTTAATTTTAAAATTTCATTATTGATTTCCATACTATGTAGTATTATACTGGTACCATCTTAAAAAACATTAAAATTATTGCTTTTTAATTAATTTGCATTAGAAGCCTTAAATTTGTAACAATCCAAGTTGTCTATTAAACTTTCGATTATACGTCTTTTCATTTATACGTTCCCTTGAAAGACGTATAAACGTTGCTTTACTGTACAATCGATGTCATTCACAAAACAACTAAATTATTTACTTCTCTAAAAAAATAAGTTTCGATCATTTAATGGGTTGGTGTTTAGAAATGGGTCGTTGAAAGTAACTTATAATTCTGCCAAATTTAACAGCATTTTAAAAGAAATCTCAAAATACAGACAATTTTGTGCAAGCGTTTTGCAAAATTTACTGATTACAATTTGCGACAATACTAGTTTAATACAAAATCTAGTTTACCTTTTAATTTTGATGTTCTGTATAATTACTGTGGCACATACATATTTCAAAAACTAAAAGTTTCATAGCATCTTGGAAATAAATTCAAATGTGTCGAACTATCAGCAAAAAGGTGGCTTTTTCTTCCTTATAAATTTTTCTTAAATACCATTAAAACGGTTTTAGATCAAGAAATTCAGCTTATATTTTAATTATAATTCAGAATATTTCTCTTTTGATGCTCCACAAAACAAATCACTAGACCTGGAACAACAAATTCAATGCATATAAACATTGAAAAGTGACAATAAGCACTAGAAAGGGACTTCTTTTGACGTGAAAACGTCTTTCCGCTCGTTACAGTAATAGCAGGTCTAACTTTCTTGTGTGACAAAATACCGTCAGATTTGAATCACTAATAACTACGAGACTAATAATGCGAAAAGAATGGTTGATCCCACAACGGATAGATCATATCTGTAATAGTTTGTCGCATAGTATTTGTTTTTTCTGTGACGTCATCGTGCCAGTGTAGGCGCATGCGCGTGATTGTTATGAATTAGCTTTATGTAAGGTTATAAATAAGTGTAGAGTGGAAACGCGGTTAGCTAGGAAGTTGATTCTGGTGTCATTTTAAAGAGCTTGGGCAGTATTACTAGGACCAAAGTCAGACAATAAAAATAGTTATCAGAATATAAGTACAAATTGGTATTAAATTGAAAATTTCAAACTCCGTATGTTTTTTTATTATAACATGCAGAGTTTTCTTTCGAATTGTACGAAACTTACAGAACACTTGACAATACGTAAAAGAAACATTGTATTAAAATTTGAATTCAAAAATGTGAATATTACGGGAAAGGTGAATATTTGTAGTAAATAATGTTTTACTGCGCATACGTGCAATGTAGTTCTATATACTGTCTACAGATGGCGCCATCAAAAGCTACTCTAAACAAAACATAAGAAAGGCGCAGTTCGGGTCCGCGCCGTAGTTTTTTCGTGAAAACGTCGGGATAAAATCATAAAACAAGTATTTCGTATTAATATGTAATTTAATTATCAATTGCTTTAATACAATATTTACGCAGAGTAGTATAATAGTTACAGAATAGATAAATCACAAGTTTATCGCTAGCAAGGGTCTGTGGTAGCTTGTGATTTATCTATTCTGTAACCATTATACTAATCTGTGTAAATATTGTATTAAAGAGATTGTGTTAATTAAATTGCATATTAATACGAAACACTAGTTTTATGATTTTATCCCAACGTTTTCACGAAAAATCTACGGTGCGGACCCGAACTGCGCCTTTCTTATGTCTTTTTCGAAATGTTAATGCTATTTTATTTAATTACTAAACATAATGCTGACATGTTTCGGCAATAACTTCAAACATATTATTTCACTAATATATATGAAACATATATTTTAAAGTATTTTCATACTATTTTATAATTTAATTAAGTTTAAACTAGGGAAAAAATGAACAAATAATGTCCTGGAAATACGTAACCATGAAAGTTTTCTACATTAAATAACATTTGGAAATAAAAATAATTAGTATTTTCTTTTCTACATCATTTAATTATTACTATAATAGCCCAGATCTGACTCTCGGTAACGCTCTGACGTCATCAACCATAAAACCCGAGCCATAACACTACGAGACGTTAAACAGCATTCATTGTTAGAGATCCAAAATTTCAGTAATTTTAAATTTAAGAGAGTAATTGCCGTTCTAATTTCACATTTAATAGCTCTAAAATGGTGAAATAAAATTTTCTATCCATTGATATAAAATTTATCTCGCTATGATCAATAGCTTCCGAAAAATTTTAAATTATATTAATCATATATTTCAAATTAATTTCCGTTTTTTAATAAAAATGTAGTAAATCACGTCAGTGTTATATCATGCGTGTGATATCGTTTGGACTCCACGATGCATCTGATTATTTATTGAATCGTGATTATATAATTTGATGATATTTTTTGGCAACGTTTGACAAGCAGAGAAGTGCTTTGTTTTGATTAGAATTTCGAAAAAGAATTCCTTTGAAATTTTAACTTTTGACTTGCGTTTGACAAACTGAAAATTTAACGGTTATTGAATTATAATAAAATTGTTAAACAACGAAAAATACTTCACACGGAATGTTGTTTATCAAGAGGCTTTTTAAATAAAGAAATAGGTAAATAAAAATAAATATTTCCTGCCATAAAACATATGTTTATTTTATTTGTTTTCAATCAATGTTAAATATTTCTCTCGTATATATATATATCTATTTAAATACGTCAAATTTGACGGGAAACCTCTCGAATGAAGAAGCAATTTACACCCGTCATACCGTGACGGGTGATTTTCTAGTTATTAAATAAGTATATAAGTAATAGAGGTGTTTTTTATATGTATTATTTTCAAAATTTACCAAGGTGTATCATATATAATTTTCTTCAGACAAATTTCTGAATTCCAATAATTTACTGACAATCAAATTCAAACCTGTTCAAAAGCATTTAAAATTGAGAAAAAAACTAATCATTCAACTTTTAAAATATATTTTATTTCAAATGCTGAGCGTGATTTTCGTTGAAGTTCAGCCAATTTAAGAACTTCTGAAATCTAAAGGAAATTCGAATTTTGAGTTACAATAGAAAATAATGTCTCTCGAAGCATGATGTTTTCGATATCAAAACTCGACGTTTATTACCTGTTCTCTGAAAAATATCGAAGGATCAATCTAAATATGGAAAGAAAATGCTTCTGCCAACAAAACTTCTGGCCTACGGCTCCCTTTAAAGTGGACTTCGGAGTTCTACAAATCGCCAGAAGGTAGCAGAAACGATATTGCATAAAAAGGAAAAACTCTATTTCAAAATATATTGCTGACACAAATTTTTTATAATGATAGAATATTCCAGTTTGCTGGTGGAAAAGTGCTTTTTCGACCAGTTATTTAAAAGTAAATACGAGTTAGACTATTTTTAAAAGCGGGGGGAAACGTGATCTGCATAGATCACGTTTCTTCCTGCTTTGCTGCTGTCTGATTTTTTGGGACTTCGTTTAATGGACCCTTTGCTTGCTTTCAAATACAATCTGCAGATTCCATAGGTTCTACCTTAGAGTCATAACGTCATTTTAAACTTCGGTCCATTTTTTACTGGCAGAGCTATAAAAATATTTTACAGTCCTTACAAGTATATAAAATTTGTATTAAATTTTTAATTTAGCTAAGTATCGTAATGGTTCTGTATGGAAAAAAGATTAAAATTTAATAAAGCAGCATCATTATTGTGTGTTTGGGGGTATCAAAATTTATTTTTTTAAAAAATAGAAGTTGAGTGTTAAAAGAAAGCAAATTTAAGTCAAGTTTTTTGAAGCACGTCTTTATTTTCAAAATTTGTATTCGGTGTTACTAAAAATGAATACGAGATTATTCAAAATTCAGCCTATGGACTGTTAAGCCGGTCATTCACAAGTGCTCCACTCCACGCAAATGACGTGGTGGCTCTATATACCATTCCATTTTTTTAGCCCATTCCTTTAGGCAGATCATTCACGGGCACACCACGAAATGCAAATCCATCTGCCACGAGTCACTCCGCTCCCTTATCACACCTAGTTCTCCCCCCCCCCCCCCAATTCTAAACGCAATTCTCCGCCTGCTCCGATTTCTTCTAGAGCGAGAGAGCTTCATCCCTCCCCACCACCAATTTACAGCATTATGGCCCGTCACTCCAAATAGAACGGCTGGATATCCAAAATCTTTGTATGTCCAAAGTTCCGAGCACAAGACTCCAATTCCTATCGGTTTCTTGCACTGAGGACCGATTTTGGCGTGAAGAGGTCGAATTTGTATGAAGTAGAGCGCTCGTGAATATCCCACTTTATGGGAGGTAGAAAGTGTACAAAAAACGTCAGAATCCCATACGAATGCATGATCGGAAATGCTCACCAGATGTGCTATAGGATACAAAGATACGAAATTACAAGTCAATAATGGGTGAGTTCTCTTTATTTGGCGATACTTCACATGGATACAAGGATTCGAAATGACAAGACAATAATGAATGAAAACTCTTTATTTGGCGATATTTTACGTTTAGTCAGTACGTACACACGTCCAGCTTCACAGCAACTGCTCAAAGTTATCCACGCTGCACTGTCACGGTGTATGGAGTGATGAATCCTTTTGAAAATACCCGTCATGTCGCTGACGTTAAATGGAAATTCTCATAACGAGGTAGGATGTCTCATAGAATCTGGGTTTGAGGGTCTGCTTATCCAAGCTGAATAAATTGGGCTAACTACAACGCCAGAAAACAGTGCCCTCTAGCTCATGCGGTTGGCTTTTACGGTCATACTTTGATTTTGGCTTGCTTCTGTGTTTCCTCTCTCCCCTAAAAGTTTTTACAGTGAATTTTTAATTACCCCATATATTTTTCGTTATTAAATATATATAAATAATAAAATCGTTTCTAGGACTACCTGAGTTTCAATTAATATGCTCATAGTCACAGATGATTCATGGTTTCATTAGAAGGTAAAGCAGAAATAGTGCATGTTAACTTTTTCAACTTTTGGACGTTGTATTCCTGTGTTGTGCTTCTTTCTTGTAATGAGTTTAAAACCGTCTTTGGATAACAGCAATAGATTTCAGAACAGTCAAAGAAAGCATACAATTTACTTCCTTTTCTTATGAAGACATGACATCATAAAAGTTCCAGACGAAAAAAAACGTACATCAAACTTTCCTTTGTGCGATTTTTTTCTATCGTATACGCTTACAAAAAAAGAGCCATTTTAAATTGCACACGAACTGTGTGGACAGCCTGTAAATAAACATGCTAATAAATGTTTTTCATGTTCTTTTATCTTTCTAATAATTTTTTCCCGGGACTTCCTATTAAATGACACTCATTTATCAGACGACAAATATTTGCTGTGCTAGCTTCGAATAAATGAAATTTAATTCTAACACCCTTTGCGCTTCTGCAGCCATCTCAAACCAAATTATTTAATTTCATGTCTTACATTGAAGGAAAGCAAACACACATTGTTCTGAAATGGGACAATAAGGATCCTGGGGATAATGCTGGGAACCAAACTTTGCGCTTGACAGCCTTCATGCTTACACGGTTAGCGTAAAGTAAACGACTGTGATAATTTGATAAAAGGACAATTAATGCAAGGAATATTGTAACTGAATTTGAACTAAAACAGCTTACAGTATTGCCTACTTGTAAATTGTCCTTTAATTTTTGGTAATTTGTTCTTACTTTCAAAAATCGGTTATGCAGTGATTATATTTTTTCGAATTAAAACATTTAATACCGCATTTTTATTTTTCCCTCTCTCTTATGCTTATTTAAAGTAGCTCAGATCTAACAGAGAGCTAAACTTTTATTCTTATTAAGAACTTCTAGTTGTCAAAAAATATATATATGTAGCATTTTTCTGCAGCTCATCGCAATACGTCGACAAATATGATAAAGTTCCAAACCTGATTATCAAATAGGATTCGAAATTTAATCATTTTGATGTTCGAATCGGAATATTTCCAAAATTGATTTTTTGCGGCTACTCCTATGTTAAGGAAGGTGCAAAAAACCTAAGGTGAGTGCTAGAACGGGAAAACTGTTCAGAAGGTAGAGTTGTCATATATTAATCCGATTAAATGTTTATTCTGTTTCAGACGTCGTTTTTTTTATTTATTCATTTTTGACAGATGGAAGCAAGAGAAGATGAAGGTAATAAATGGATTAATTAGCTCTGCTTCGTTCAAGAGTTCTTCAAATGAAGAAAAAAAACTATTGATTTGGTTCTTACAGTGGGGCTCATTTATTTGTGTATATATCAGATTTGTATTCAAGTAAATTACATTCCTGTGTTGTGGCAATACCTAATGTTTTGTTTTTCTTTCGTTACCGCTCTTAATTCATTGAAAAGATATCTGGAGTGATTGTGGCCTCGATATAGCTGGGAATTTGGAATTTTTTACTTTCAAAAATCAGGAATTTCCGGATGTGTGTATCGTAGATCATCATCTTTTTCAATTTTTGTTTTAGAACAAATATATCCTTCAGATTTTAATTGAATGATTAAATTGGCTATATATGGGACATCTTTAGACACTGATTGCCTAGAAGTTGCGCAGATTGTAAAATATTACTTATTTTTATTGACCAAATGTTAAGTTGTTAAGTCAGAAAGCCATTCTCGCAAACTTACTGGTAAAGATTTTAGATATAAATAAATGCACAGTTTCCAAAATTCTTTACATTCCACGAAAAATATAAACATAGTACTTACCAGAACTTAACCATTCTCATCTTCTCCCCCCAAAAAGTTAACTTTTAATAAAAGTTCAGAATTTTCTTTCTTATGATATTCATTGTGGTTTAATTGCTTCATATATATTGTTTTCAGCACGCGACGCTTTTACGATTTTGCCTTCCCTTCCGAAATTTAAATAATCAGAAAACTGGATCACCCCCGCCCTGCCTTAGAACCCGGGTCATCTGAATGACAGCCGCTCGAGTACTTTACTTTATTTTACACTACGACACACCCCTGACTGTAGGGTTAAAAATCTCCGGTTTGGAGTTTGGATGCGTGTGCGTAGAAACTTTATTGAACAAAAAAAAAATACAGACAGTGTTTAAACATAGACGAAATACATGTGAGAACTATAAAAACAATGAAAAATGAGTTATTTACAGTGAAAAGAAAAACTCGAGAAGCAGAAACAATTTTAAGACAGGCCCCAAAAGTTCACTGCTTTTAAAAACTTGTAGGATGACTGATTAGGTTCCTTGGTATTGAAAACCTAGAGGGTCGGGGTCCATCAGTCTGGGGTCTTGGTGAGGATATACTGAGGCCAGAGTCCTAGTAGCCATTACTAGCCACGGCCAGACCCCTTCCGTAGGAGGTACGTACTGGTGGAGGGACCCAAGCCCCACCATTAGTATACACACCAGGGAAGCGAGGACCCGCTTACTTATCAGGCGGCTTCTCATCCGTGAACTCGCAGTGCACCCGTTGGGATCCGTAATTTAGATAAAAGAGTTTTCGAAAAAAAATCAAAATTTCTTTGATCAATTTCAATGCATTTTTGAGTTATCATGATCACATAAATATCACAAGCACTCATCCCGTTAACGCATTTAACCCATTATTTACCATGATTCCCTTTTTGGAACACTTATTTTACATTTATTTCTACCTAAGCAGTGGAACCTCTAGCTCTGATAGTTATACATAAATGTTAACCTGACTGCTATAAAAGCTACAGATTCAAATAAAATAATTTTTCTAATTAAAAATTAGTTTATTAATTCTAATTTTTTTTAAAATCAAAATAGTGTCATCTTCTATTAATTCCTATTATCATACTAATGCAATTTTATTCGAAAAGTGAAATAATATTGGTTAATTCTAAATTTGATACAGAACTACATTTCTTTTCATAAAACCACATGTGAAATTTCATTCAAGTAGGTTGTTTATATTTCTGAGTTATCGTGTTCACGTGCACACGGACTTTCCGTTCAATAATTTGGCTCAAAATTTGAATAGGCATCTAACGATTTTAACGTGGAGACCGCACACTTAATTTTTTTTCTTCTAGTAAACGTGTTTACAGACAACAGGCTGTTTCTCAATAGATGTGTTTCGGACCAAACATAATTCCAAAAATAGTTTTATCGGAATCAGAAAGATTCTGAAACGTGGGTATTCATCCAATTCTCGAGATAGAACTTTTTCGTGTTTACAATTTTTTTTTCTTTTACTTCGTATACGAGAAAGTAATAAGACAAAGAAAGTGAAACATGAAGTGAAAATTTATTTAAAACTCTTCTTTTAAAATTGCCAATTTTCAAAATGTTTCTGAAATTTACAAAATATTAATAAAAGTTTAATACTGAATCATTTCTTTGCATTATTTTAGGAACTTATTATCTCCTCTTCGTGACTGTTGAGAAAAAGTTAAACACTATGATCAATTTATGGTGAAGGGCAAACTGCCTTAGAACGTTAAAAATCGTTAATTAATCATCATTAAAAATTTAGATATGCAAAATTAGTAAACTGTCTAAACTTTTATATAAAATATTTTGTGCAGAAAAAGAGTTTAATACATGAAACATACCAATCAGTTAATACACAAATTTTTCAACTCTTAAACACTATTTTAACTTTTATAACATAGTGGAACTTGACTAATTTGAAACTGATGGAACCACAGTAAAAATTTCAATTATCCGAAAATTCAAATTGAAATATTTTTATATTTGGCAGCTTTATTAAATAGTACATAGTTAAATAAACAGTTAACTAATGTTAATAGATAAAGCAGTAATACTTTAAAAATATAATAATAATACTTTGAATAATTAAGTAAGTAATTTATAGTACATAGTTAAATAAACAGTTAAGTAATGTTAATAGATAAAGTACTAATACTTTAAAAATATATAAATAATAATTTTAATAATTAAGTAAGTAATTTAAATAAATAAACAGAATACAGTACTCTGTATGCAATAATTGTGCAATAAAACTTTAAAATAAACGGCGTAATTCATATAAAGGCGTAATAATCAAAGTTTTTCTAAAAAGTTATAATTTTTTAATTGAATACATTTCGTTGCAGTAAATCCTTGGAATGAATACGTAGCCTTAAAAAATTATTTATGTACGATCACTGAGGGCACTAATTATGAACTTATTGAACTAACGAAAATCATTTTTTTTTTCTCAATTTTTAGTTCTGACTTTAAAATAACCAAAATAAATTCGAACTACAAACGATATTTTAATATTAAGTTGAAAGAAAATTCAAGGAACCAGAGAAAAAATTAAAATCACCAACGAATTCAAATTTTAAAAATTCGAATTAAATCAATTTCACTGCACATATTAATTTGATTCCAAAAAAAATAATAAAAGTCTGAAGACGTCTTCTAAACGTGTTACATTCATTAAACAACACAGATACGAAAAATTAAAATTATGGATAATAAAATCAAATTCTCTCTAGTGTGAAACTATCCGGGTCCAATCTAGATGTATCGTAAACTTATATTTGTACATTAAAGCATTGTTTAATAACATTTCTCACACACCTGCGCATTTCTATTTCCTAATTAAAAATTCAAGTCCTTTCCTTCCTTAGATTCAGTATCAACTTCCAGTTAACTCAATCCAACTTCTGTTCTTTTACATGAAGCCTCTCTTTAGCTATTACTTATTCAGAAGAGGGGGTAGCGATTGAACTTTGACTTTTAAAGAATTCGCAGTCTGATAGCGAACAAGGAATTCTCAATATTGTCGAAGTGAATTTATCTCTGCATCCACTGATTCAAGAATGCCTGGAAAATAAATCACTATTTATTCTCAGATGCCGTGGCTGAATATATATAGCTAGGCTTAGGAATATCATGTTTCTCTCTGAAAGTTTGTATCTATTCTATAAAGAATCACTTTGTTCAACGCTGATGAAAAGGCAGAAAGTATTTAAATGAAATAAAGCATTGTTTCATGATTAGCGTATTTAATTAATGGACAAATTTATGTATATATTCTACTGCAGAATGCGTTTGTTTTCGAAAAACAGAGCTTACGAAATTAATAACTATTTTTATTCCAAAGACGACTTGCTTTTGGACAATATTTATTAACATATTGTAGTAAGAACATTTCGTTTTCAGAAGTTACAATTGCCTTAATAAGCTGTTTGAAAATTACGTTTTCTTATGAAGAAAGATTTTCACTTGCTTCTTATAAGAATACAGGATTTTTTCCAAAAAAATTATATTTAAAATTGTTTAATATCTTATCTATTTTAAAATAATTCTCTTCTGGAAAGGAAACCAGACTGGCTTTTTCAGTTGGTTGCGAATCGGAACCAAAAGGTCTACTACAATGATAAAAATTAAAAATGCGCGACTTGGTTTTAATTTAGCAAATCATTTTCAAACTTCGAATTGTGACTGGAATTTTACCTTATTTTTTGGAAGCCTTACATCTGTTCCAATTATTTTAACCATTTATACCTTCATAATGGAGTCAATTTATATGATTTAACAGTCGCATGGGGAGAGTAAATATGCGTGTATATATTTGAATGTAGTTTCTCTTATTTTATAAGTCCGCGGTGGCCGTTGGTATTATCTTGGCCTCGGGGCTGGAAGGTTCCAGGCTCGAAACCTGATTCCACCGAAGATCCGACGTGTATTGGGCCCGCTGCACGCTAAATGTTACGTAGAGGGTCAAACGCTCTCCCGTTGGTGTGGTACGGAAATTTGGAGAGGGAGAGACAGCGTAGGTGTCGTCCTCGTCATCCGACCGAGCTTCAAAATTATGAAGTCCGTCCTAAAACAGCTCTCGTCTTGCTCCAAAACAGGACGTTAATATAACTAAACTAAAACTTATCTTATTTTATGACGTAACGCTCTTTATTCTCCTGAAAAATACCCAACGGATTCTGAAATGAAATCGTCCCGGAACATTCGACCTGTATAATATGAACATGAATTGATTCCATTATTTAATACTATTTACAAAGATCATTAGATAAATATTCATATTTGCGAATATAAACAAAGAGGAAGTATGGAATATTTATTAAGTTATATCTATATAATGCGTGCAAAAGCATGAAGGCGAAGAAATATGCTTTTATTCAATATTACGGTTCTAACTCACTGAAGATGTAAACCAGAACTGGAATTTCACAACTTTTTTTTATAAGTACTAACATATTAAAACAGAAAAGGCAAACAAAAAATTTTCTCATGCTTCAATAAAGAAAAATATGACTGGGTGAAAAAGTAGCAAGGGATTCAAAATCTTGAGATGTTTAGTCTCTGACAAATGTATGTTTTCTTAATAATGAGGTCAATTCTTGTTCATGTGATACACGTCAATTGTGTCGTGTCAGTTTACTTTTGCATCGTACTGCGTATTTTGTACGAGGAAAAATTTAAGAGATATCAAGGCACAGCGTAGGTATATTGCAGTTATATATTAGATAACATGCGCAATCACGTTTGTATGACTGTCAGCGCGTGATTTAACATCATTATAAAATCTCTTTTTAATTACAAATATTATTTTTAGGGGAGTTAACTGAATGAAATGTTTGATGTCTTAAAAATAGTAGGGTTATAATAGTGCAACTTGCTCATTATTTTGACTATTATTAATTTTGATTAAAAGGTTTTTGTGATTTCTAAAATTTATATTCTGACAAAGGCACACGCTCCACAAGGATAGGTGCAAGCGCACCACTAATAAAAACAGCACCATCCAGTTTGAGCCCACAGACGAGCCAGTGAACATGTACCCAAATCCCCAAAACTAAAATTTTGTTAATAAATTATTGATTACACAAAATACGTATTTTTAATTGTTCTGTGTTTGTGTTATGCGAATTTTAATGCTAATGTAATAAGTTAAATTATTTTTTAAAAGCTGGCTAGCGTCCTAATATTTTATTTGTATATATCTTTTGACATACTAATCAGTCAGTCAGTGATGATCAGTGATGTAAAATACCCAGGTATTTATTTTTAAGGGTAAATACCTAAAATGGGTACCTGGGTACTTATTTTTCAATTAACTCTATTAAGATAAAATACAGTCACTGCTGTGAAATATGATTTCTCTACATAATATAAATATGTATAGAATATACATTGAGCATTAGGTAAGATAAAAAAAAAAAGAAATTTAGTTTTATGAACCTTTTAAATTATATAAAGGCTAAAAAAATGAATCAGAAAAAGCAAAAACGCAGTACTATATCATAGATCTTACATAAAATGCGTGGCTTAATTGTCAATCCTTTTTTTAATACAATGAGTAAAGGAATAATAATGTATTTGTTGCTTTTTAAAAATGAGAGTTATTTTAACTAAATGAAAAAAAGAAAATAATGAGTTTGGTTTAAAATGATAAACAGCTGATAATAGAAACTAAAATGAAAAGTACCAGACATTGCTGATAAAAAGTTAGAAAATGTTTCAGTTCTAACAGTTTTTAAAAGAGAATTATTCTGAAAGTAATATTTAGTCATATTACTTTCAACAAAGTTAAGTGATCTTTGTAACAACATTTCAGCAACAAGAAATTCGAATTCTTTTGTTGCTGAAACTGTTGTATTATTTGACGATATATTAGATACACATACTCACACAAATTTTCCTAGTTAGATGGCATTCATCTGGATCATAAACAACAATACTTAAATGTTGAAACAAACTTGAAATTGTAAATTTGATGTAGTTGTAATGATTGGAATTTGATTAAGCGAAAATTCATCATCTATTTTATCCCTTTCAAAACCTTTTTTAATCCAATAGAACTTTTGAAATATGTTTTATGTGTTTCTCCATTTTGCTTCCATTGGCATGTTTATACTCAACATTATAGTACATACATTGGATACTTTTATCCTTTCTTAACATTAAGAGCTCAAGCAGGTAACTTTCCCCTTTTTTTTACTTTTAACGTAAAATATATAGTGATATTAATACACGTAAAGTAAGCGACTATGTATTCACTAAATCAAAACAAGAATGTTCGACTTCCAGCACGGTAATGTGAGTAAATTATGGATCACAAAGTTCACTGGCGCTGTCTGTCTCTACTAAGAATAAAGGAGAATGGGTTCATGTTGGTGCTCTACAGGACAAGACCGCAAGGCCTAGAGCAAAGAAATTTGTGCAAACATACTTAAAGCGTGGAAATGTGCACCTCGTGGCCGGTTTTTTTAAAACTTTAATTCATTAAAATTTAAGCGACATTTTGGCATTTTTCCTTAATAACTTCCGAAAATATTACACCATAAAAATGATTTTTACACCATCTGAAAATTTAAAAAATCATCCTTTTAACGATATCAATTAAGTTGTCATTCGATTTTTCTCTAATTTTAATAAATTTTTAAAAATATTTTTAAGCAGAATATTAGAACAAAACTTTTTATTGTTACAATAAAATTCAAACTGTTTTCATTGTTAAACGAAATATTTAATTGAGTGTTTCTCTTCCATTGTTGAAAGCCAAGATTGCCTATTGGATTTTACTTTCTTTTTTATTTGATCAATTTATCTGTGCAATCTGTAAGGGAAGCTCTCAAGATAGTAAGTATATTAGGAAATAATCCAGTTAACTGAACATTTATGGTTGCTATGTTTTAATTCATTTTATCAGCATGTTTTAAGCCAGTTAACATGCCGCTGGACGTAAAACGTCCCGCGCTATTTCTATGTTGAAATCAAGTTTGTTAAATTATAGTTCGTGTCGATTACGTACAATTAGATGTTACTTGACTCCATTAGGGACTTTCAAATAGACAAGGAACAGAACAAGTGCAAGGCTACGTAAAGAACACGGGGTAAATCTCTATCGCAATTTGAAGTTTAAAATTACTTTGTTAAGGGAACTATGAATTTCAAATTATGCATAAGCGAGTCAGTTGAAATTATATTCCCGGCGAAAAGATGATTGCCGAGTATAACATAAACGGTGTTAAAAATTATTACTGTATTGTAAGTGTCATAGCTTTAAACCGGAAAAACTAAATTATTCCCGATCCCGTTTAACTTTTAGAATACTTTATTCTGAACCCTGTTAGCAATTGTATTTTTTTATAATTTAGGCAAAACTTTAAAAAAATTATAAACTATGTATTAAGCATATAAATTTTATATGTTTGATTTTGAATTGCCATTCGCAAATACTTAAAAAAAATATCCAGTTTGGGGTACTTACTTATTTTTTTTTAAATCTCATTTTGAATCACCTTTCGCAAATATCTTTTTTTGCAAAATACCCATTTTTTTGAAATTTTATCTGTTTAATTTTGAATCACCATTCGCAAATACCTTTTTTGCAAAATATCCAGTTTTGGGATAGTTATAATTTTTGTGCTTCATTTTGAATTGCCATTCGAAAACGCATTTTTTTTTTATTTTTGCAAAATATATAGTTAGCAGTATTTATAAATTTTATATTTTTTATTTTGAAATACCATTCAGAAATACATTTTTTTGCAAAATATTCAGCGTATGGGTATTTATAAATTTAATATTTCTTCTTGAATCACCATTCTCAAATACTTTTTTTTTTGTAAAATACCCAGTTTTGGGTATTTATAAATTTTAAGTTTAATTTTGAATCGTCATTCACAAATACTTTTTTTTCTTGCAAAATATCAAATTTTTGGGTATTTATAGAAGTTTGTATGTTTCATTGTGAATCAGCATTTGATAAGTTTTTTCCCCGCAAAATACCCAGTTTTTGGGTATTGGCCCAGGCCTTTTGGGTATACCTGGGTATATACCCAAAAAATATTTACCTACCCACTGGGTATTTACCCACCCCACATCACTGGTGATGATGGATTTTTAACCGAAGATGGGCCACGATGGACCTCAATCTTCGAACTTCAGAAATTAAAGACTAAAAATTTCCCTAACAAGATGCTTTCACCTGATATAAAGAAAAAATAATTTTACTGATCGGGGCAGAAAAATAAAGGTCACTAATTTGTGCACATACTAATCAAAGAGATGAGGGAGAAAAATAAAAAATTGATACCTAAAACGAGGAAGCTTATGAATTTTAATACTGTTCAAGAGCTGTTAATTTCTTCGGATTTCCTAAAATATATTCTTCCCTAGGCCTAATGCAAAAAGAAATGCTATTCGCTCGTAAATCCATACAAATTCTTTCGTAAATTTCCCATATTCCTTTCGTCTTTTGTTCTAACAGAAGAGATTTAGCTTCGTGAAAACGGTAGGGAATAAAAATAAATCGTTTCTCGCTCTTCTGACAGTTAATGGATGACTGAGAGAGGAAACTCTTTTCTGACGACTTTGGCAGAGAATAGTTTAAAGACGAATTCGCTGCTTCTCAAAGTTTGAGTGAAAGACCTCCATTTTTTTTAATATAAATATCTTGAAATATGGAGCAAGTTTCCTGTCGAGAACGTAAAAAAGGAGCTATCCATTGGCGGATGTGGATATATTTAAATTCTTCGAATATCATACAAGATGATAATCCAGTATTTATTTAAAAGTAGATATATGAATGGGTTTCCTTCAAAGTGCTTAGAGATTTCTTTTGAAGTCTGAAACTTGCAGAGCTAGTTATTATCAGCTTTGTTGTGTTCAATATTCTATTCTGGTATCGAAAAGAATTCCAATATCTACAAGCATGCATAATCAAAAAAATTTCAAATTCCTAGGCTTAGACACATAAATTTCGATCAGGAAAACATTTTTGGTTCTAAAAGAGTATTTTTCGTAAAAATTCTAAAGGAATAAACAATTACCATGCTTTACGTTCTCTTCTTACGTTCCAAGCTCATTGAAAAATTTACTAGCGCAATCCTTAAACAAGTTTCATTTCTGAAATAAATTTTCTGAAAAGTATCTTTGAAAACTTAATTATCTCTGAAAAGTTTAATTCAATAGCGGTTCTTTTCAGAGGTATAATACGAGAAGTTAAAATTTAAATATCGACAGCTATGTTTTAAAACGTGTCCTGTTGTCTCTCAACAAATCATTTAACTTTTCATTTCACGGGGACAAAATTTCTACGAAATTTTTTTAAAAAAACATACTGTTTGCCAACAAAATAACATCATTTAAGTCAGTATGAACTACTCTTTTAGATTCGGGGGGGAACCACCTTTATAGTTAGAGAAATATAATTTTTATTTGCAGACTTGAGGTGGCAGTTACCTGAACCTCTGGTTTCTCAGTCTTTGAGTAAAATCATATTTAAATTATGCAGATCTCTTGCAGCAATTAAACAAATGTTTAAAAATTCAGGACTAAAAGATTAAACTTCGTATTTACTATAATAAAAAATGTAAATAAACTTAATATTGCGAAACTTGAAGTTGAAATAATTACTTTGCTTCTAAGCTGAAACAAAAATCTGAAGTGAAGCGGCATTTTTCTTTTCACTCTCAAAATTATGCCTGCATAGTCATTGAGAAAATATCTTGGATATTAACTAGCTATAACTGTCCCAAAATTGGAATTATGTATGAAAGGAAAATCTTTGATTATTTTCTTATTATTTATCCAATTTTTGTCACCTAATATTAATATCTATTTTCTATCGAACAGGGATTTTTTTTGCTATTCCTGATATAAAAGCTCATTATTCCTTACAAAATTATAGAAACCCTAAACAGTTTAACAAATACGTTAAAAGGCAGAAAATTAACATCTAATCAGAAATTTTTTAAACTATTAACATTAATCCTTCATTATTTTATTAAATAATCTTAAATATTTATTTAAATAACTATGAAATGAGCGATAATAACTTAAACGAAAGTAAAATTCTCTTGTCAGATTAATATCTCAAAGTGAAGTGTTAAATTTTCTTAGTGTTTTTCATATATTTCTGCTTTCAAGAAAATTGAAAATATGCTTAGGAAAAGTATTTCTTCTGGTTACGGTTACCGAAAATTGAAGTTCCACAGTTTTATTTTAATGGCCACATGCCTTAAAAGACGGACGTAAAAGGCATCTATAACATGAAATTCGTGAAAGTTCGATATATGAAAAAGCAATCAATTTAAATATTTTCTGAAAATGAAGAATAAAATACAGTGCACTCCCGATTATCCGGGTTAATCACCGGGAGAGATCGCACGGACAATGGAAAAACACGGATAATCCGAAAACTCCTTTTTATTAAAGAAAAAAGAAGAGAAGATACGACACGCCTTAATAATTCTTCGGAATTAAATAAAAAAAATTCATTTGCTTAACAGAACAAACATTTCAATGGCGATGAAAACATTTAAACTTCATTTAAATACGCGATTATTTAAGTTTCCAATTGTTCAAAAATCCTGATTATTATATGCTGCAAATTCGAGTAATAGCTTGACTAAAAATATGCGAACCCGCCTTTAAAAGCATAATGAAATCTCATATCAATAATTCTAACACACTATTTTATTTTCTGCAAAACAATTTCTTATTCTTTGCACAATGGTTTGTAATAAAAAGCAAGTATTTTTATAATTATTAAAAATATGAAATGTAAAATTATTTTTACATGCATATGTTCACTACTTTTATTTTATTTCACTTGTTGTGTCACTCCATTTGTCATATTGAGAACAGGCTTTTAAATTTTATTTCACAGTTTGTTCGCAATCACTAACAAAAAAGGTCCTATAAAAATTCTAAGCGCATAACAAATCTTTGAGGAGAGTTCAAAATAGGATATCAGCTCAGACTGTCTCTACAGTTTTCTAGCTGTTTGTAACTGATATATATTTCATACATGACAGGAAAAGGAAATTTGCTCTTTTCATAACCAGCAGAGGTTCTGAAAATATGCAGATTTCAAAAATAGTGTTCATTCGTATTTCGTATTGCATTATTCTTCATGTAAAATATAACCATGAATCAACCAGTCGATCCTTCTTGTGTGTCGTTTTATTTATTTCTCTGTGAAAAATCTTTTTTTTTTTCACCAATCACCAAAGATTCTAAGCCAAATACTACAGAACTGCTTGCTTATCATTTGAATCAAAAGGCAGCAGATTTTAATGATGCATTTCGCTCTCAGCTTGTAAGTAATGTATTTCCGTTCAATAAGAATTAACTTTGAAGTAATAATTAATTAAAAAAGAGAACAAATACTATTGACTAAATGTCTTATATTACTGCCAATAGCTTATATTTATGCTTGGGAAAGAAATTGTGAAATTCTTAGTAATTATGATTTCGATAACGGTTCAAGAGTTCGATTTATCAAAAATATACTCTATTCTTACTTAAAGTAAATTCCCAGCTCCCTTCCGAATAACTGTGATACAGCGGGGTTTGAAACAAACAAAAAAAAATTGTAAAGAATGGGGGCTATCTGTAAATTTACTGAATTTTATGCATTCATTCAAGGGTTGGAAATGTCTTCTAAAATAAAAATAATAAATAAAATTATAAAGTGTTACTAGCTATATGACCCAGCGTTGCACGGGCTAAATCGAATAATAGCTGAGGTCACGTGACACATGCCTAATGTGTGTTATAATATTGTTGAAGTGTGTTGTATTAGTGTCTTCACCTCCTGCTTCAGCTGGGTGTAGATGAGAGGTCCTGTGATAAATTTGGCCATGAATTCTGAAGCAATACGCTCCTCTCCCTGTAGACGGTACAATCTGTGCACCCATTGAAGCACTGGTACGACCTTAAGTTATTTTTGAAATGCACTGATATTTCATCGGAGCCATCCATCAATTCTTTTTATTTCCACTGGATAAACTGAATCCTGCTCAATTATATTTCCATTATGACAACAATGAGTGTAAATTCCTCTGGTATTCTTTTCATCCCGGAAATACAACACTCCGCATTTCAGACAGAGATTGTCCATTTCTCCACAGTTGTGTTCTTCAACAATAGGGTAAAGAATAGTTCTAGCTACATAAAAAGTTTGTATCTGATGGTGATTTTGTCCTTCAAAAACATTTAGACGGCGTTCTCTTGCATGTTGTAGCATGGCTGACAATCGGCTATTTCTTTGTTCGTCTGTTTCTGTGGCTCTTCTCTCCTGCCCACGTTGTGCCATGTCTGACAATCGTCTATTTCTTTGTTCTTCTGTTTCTTCCGCTCTTCTGTTCTGGCCACGTTGTGCCATAGTTAACAATCGGTGGCTTCTTTCTGCTTTAGTTTCAACAACTCTCCTTTCACGTTTTCTAATTGCCTCCCGTCTACTGGCAGCATCCCCTGTAATTCCTCTTTTTCTTTTAGGCATCGGAAAAAGCGAGAATTGAACAAAGCAAAAATAGTAACTTCCAAATATCAGCTTAAAATAGAAGCTTCCACAAATATTTAAACTTGAGCAAATCAATGAATAATGATTAAAATCACTAACATAACTAATCTATATCTTTCGGCACATAACTTTACAGAAACAAAACACCCCTTTTAATTTCGTTAAAATGATTTTGTTGGACGTTATATCACGGGATAAAAAAAGAATTTATACACTTTCAACAATACAATTTTTTTATTTCTGTCAGCGTCACTTTTTTATTGTTGCTGTAACAATGTTCTTTAAAGTAAACGACTTCAACAATAAAATAAATTTTGAATTGCGCTGTAACAATGAGAAGTATTGTTATAAAGTATCCGAAACAATGAAAAGTATTGTTGTAAATTAGTTTTTAATTAATATCTTTTTCACTAATTAAAATTTCGGAATATAAATGGCCGAAACGGCTTCCCTGGATTATTCCCCATCTTTTGGTACTTTCCGCGCGCTTCTCCGTTCGGCGGTTCGTGAGAAGATAGAAGGACATACATACATAAGTTTGTTTACCTTCGAATTTTAATAGAGTAGATACAATATGAAATGCCAATAAAGTTAGAACTTTCTTTATACTATTTATCTGAATTTTAAAGACAAATATATCATTACTTTATTATGCCTTATGTTAGATCTCATATTTTATCCCGATTCTCCTCAAATGTAACGAACTTAGAATGGTAAGAACAAAAATTATTATAATTTTTCGTAAAAAAGAGAATAAATTTAATAAAAACAGTTTCAAAAACATACTTTTGTTCATAAATGTAGAAATTTTTCAACCTTAATTATTTTTTAATCTTTAATTTTTAATTCACTACTGTAAGTATTACGGAATCTTAAAATATATTCTTTTTCCTAAAATGGAAAATTTTGATTTCATACGCTTAATGCGTACGAAATCAAAATCTAATTAAATTAACCGACTAACTAACAATTTAGTTCTGAAAATATTGAAATAGTATGTTCTCATCAAGAACTCACTAGTGTACAGAATTTCAATATTCTAGCACATCAGAGAGTGAGTGAAAAATCGTTTACAAAATTCTATCTTTTCAAAAAAAAAAATCAAATTATATGCAAGTGTATATTTCATTAGGCTAATTTTTTTTCTCGCATTTAAGTACAGACGGAAAAAGTTTCGTAACGTTCAAAAAAATTAGTATATATTTACATGCGTGTTCCCACTCACGTTGGATGGATATATCTATCAGATTCATAGCAAAGTTTATGCTGGATTTTAAGAGCCTAAAAATTCATAGCAAATTTTGTAACTATGAAAATCTTGAACGCTTTCTTTTCTCACTTCATTTATTATATATGTTTTTATTTATTTATAGACAAATTATGTTTTATGACAACTCACATATCCATCATATCATCCTTATTAATGAATTTCACAGTCATGAAAGTGCTGCAGAAGCAAAATGTGTTCACCATATTTATCGGAGAACATTAATCCCATGTTTCGTGAGAGAAATTTCAGTCCTGATGTTGTATCTTAGCAATATGTATTTTTTTCTTTGTTTTGTTTACTTCCCAGTTACTGGCCTATAGATATTGGCGGCCAATTTTAGGATGAACTGAGGGTAAATGTTTAGTCAGATCCACTCATTATTAGTGGAAAAGTAGGCGAGATGCTTTATTGTGCCCATCAAATCACTTTCATTATTAAAGAGGAGCTGTATGATCCTTCAGTACGGTAATGCTTGCCCATGTATAGCACAGATGAATCAACAGTTGATAATACATTTAGGTGGAAAACTCTTCCCGTAGTTCAACCCAGACATGGCACGCTAAGATTATTACCTTTTCCGATCACTGCAACCAGTGGCGGCTCGTTCAATAGAGCTGCACTCTCCCCTGAAATTATTTTTAAAAATTGTATTTTAGTTTTTATTCTAATTAGCTTCCTTTCCCAGCTTGCGAGTTCAATGATCAACGAAAATGGTAAAAAAAAAAGTAATGGAAAACGTGAAAAGGAAGACGAAAACTCAATCAACAATTAAGAGAAAGACAGACCAGAGCTGCATAGAGTTTTGCCCCTACGAAGGATCAAAATTCACTCACTGAGCACTCAGTAGGAAGAGAAAAAGTAACCCTTTCTCCCATTGAATTTGGAGGCACTCGAGCTGCGGCTTTTACAGCTCTCGTTTGGCGCGCGACTTTTGCCTTTGCCTTCCTCATTTGGCATTTTTTCGCTTTCTCTGAGTAGTCCAGTCATGAAGTTGATTTTAAATCAAATTCTAGAGGAGTCGTAATTTTTTTGCTGCTTTATGTTTTTGGGGTGCTGAATACAAATCTGAGGTGGTGAAGTTTTTTTGTTTTTTTTTAAATTCCAAAAATTTTTGTTGGAATTTTAGTTATAGCCCAAGAAAACAAAATTTCCCAGTGCTTGCTTATAACTCAAAAGCTATCAATTTTTAGCATATGATCATTATATACCAAAATAATCAGCACAAAATTTCCTACAACATAGGTCTATACAACTTTTGCAGCACTGCTTGTTTCTGAGGTGACAGAGCCGCCACTGACTGCAATATTTTCTTGTTCTTGAAAATTTTCATTATAAGAATTATGATGAAATTGCACAATAAATGAATATTTTAAATCAAGGCCAAAATAATTCTTCAAACAGGAATTGAGAAGTTGCAAGAGAGATAGACAAATGTTACAGAAAATGGTGAAGATTATACTTATAATTGACTATTTTCATCCCTAAAAGTTTTCCCTCAGAAGTTGTCTCATCGTAATCTTGCATTTAACTTTCCGATTAATATAATATATACATTCCTTTAAAATTTCCCGAGTTATAAAAAAATTTCGAAATTATGTCTGTATATCCAAGTCCGAGTTCTTCCAAATGAATAAAAATGCGTAGACTATAGAAATAATCATAATTTGGCCACCTGGATAGACCAAAATGGCAATACCTATAAAAATACCTATACTCCCTTTCTAGAAGTCTCTCGATGTTCCCTTTCTTCATCAAAATAAAGCTAACTAAATTTCCAGTACGCAAGAACGTGTTTAATTTATTAATTATATCCAAAAGCCCAGAACCTTTCATTTAAGTCACATTGTTGATAAGAACCCCTTTGTGATATCGATTTTTAAAAAAATGTTGAATTAATGAACATCCTCACACTCCTTTGAATTTTATGCATCGAACATAATTTTTCATTAATGGCGCAACTAAAGCTAGACAAGGTTCTCCCTTTCTAATAAAGTATGAATAAAACTAAATAAAAACTGACAATTTTCCTCCCACAGTGGAAATTTGAAAACAGCGGGAATCTAAATTGGATGACAGCTTATTTGTGACAATAATTTACATTTCAATAAATATTTCTTTTTGAAAGAACAATTAAAGAAGAAAAAAGTAAAAGGTTGCTTGAATTTTCCTATCCGAAGAAAGTGCATGGTGAGAAGAAATAGTTCCAATGATTTGCCCATAATTTTATTTTGATCTTCTTTACTTTCTTGTACACTGCTTCAAAAGAACGTATCGCAAAAATCTTAACCTCGAGATTTTGATGCATCCCCACATTTTAATTTTGTTTCTCTCGCTCTGTCCCTGCGTGTGTGATCTCGATAACTCAAAAATATATCAAGCTAGATGGGCGAAATTTGGCATATGGCTTCTATACAAAACATTGTAGATGGGTATTAAATTTCTGTCCAAATTCATCAACGAGAACCAGTTTATCTAAATAAACACTAGATTTACTTAGTGGTGCTAAAAATTTACTCAAAAAAAAGACACTGCTTATACAGATTTTTTTTAACATGCAGATTTCTATTTATGGAAGATGTTATTTATATTTTTAATTAGGGGCCGCGGTGGCCTAGTGGTAAGGTCCCGGCTCTGGGGCCGGAGGGCTCCAGGCCCGAAACCCGATTCCACCGAAGATCCGACGGGTATGGAGCCTGTTGCACGCTATATCATACGCAGTGGACAAACGTCCTCCCGTTGGTGTGGCGTAAAAATACCCACACTGGCCCGGCCTACCCAAAAAGGGTGTAAGGCCGGTAGAGGACCAGTGGGGAGACCTCCACCAGCATATGGAGGACGGGATTTATTGGGTACAATAAAAAAAAAAATGATACAGGCATTGCCCGAACAGGGGCAGTAATTTTAAATACAAGAGAGCTGGGAGTGTAAACATGGTTCGACCCACCTCGGTGGGGAGAAAATAGCTTGAATTACTGCTCGGGCAAACAAGGAACAGTAAAAATATATAAAAATAGATAAGTATTGAAAAAGAAACAAACAAAAAAATAAACACAGAAAAAGCAGTAAAAATCAGATATATAAAAAGGTCAAATATTTTGAAACCCCATAATATAAAAACAAAACATACACAAACAATATTACACATCAAACGACACACAAAACACAGATAGAAACTGTACCAAACATAGAATTAAAAATACATAAATTAATAATAGTAATAAAAATTACTTCTGAGATAGAGAGGAATAAATTCCGTTAGTCAACGGTAATGCACGTCCCGCGTATAAGGGAATATCAAATTATCAGTTACAGAATGTTTTTTTGAGTAAAACTGCGCAAGTTAAAAATTACTTTATGTCCTATACAGGATAAAAACGGCCAATGGGAGAGGAAAAGGAATGAAATTTTGTGGTCTAAAAATAAAAACAAGGTCAAAAAGTAGAATGCATAGCCCCATCCCCCCCAAAAAATCTAAACAACGTTAGGGCATTGACAACGTGGCAACAGGTTTCCAGAACTGCGGAGAGACTCGGGAATTGGAACAGTCATCTATTGTCGGGGCCAATGGACCAATAGCTGCCATAGGGCGCCGAGAGAATCCCACACCAAGGAACCGACAGGGTACAATAAGTTAAAAAAAAAAAAAAAAAAAAAAAACAAAAAAAAAAAAAAAAGAAAAGAAAGAAAAAAACCAATAGAACTGTCATTCAGTGAAAAATTAAATAAAAAAAAAATAAATAAAAAGTATTTCTTTAAAAGCTCAACTCATGTAAATAATAAAAAAAAAAAAAATAAAAAGACTCAGGGTTTCATTTCCCAGGTGGGTGCAATAATAGTGTTGGGTTGAGTTTTCTTCAATCCAATGACGGGACATTCCTACAAAGGGAGAGGCAGGGCCGAGGCCTGCTATTAAGACACCATCCTCAATTCCCGAGTTGGTGTCGTGAAACTATTATTCAGCCTACAGCATGCCAGGGAAATGATTAAATGGATATATTCAAAGTTCATAAAAAAAAATGCAGAGGACCTCCAAATTTTAGTCCTTATATTTCCAGTCTTTTCTTTTATTGATAAATATATATGAGCTCTCACCCTAGCTTTAGATACAAAGCTATAGCTTTAGTCCTGCAGTTAATCGAAATTATACCCCCTTAGACGGACTTTAAAAGCCCGTACGCGTTTCTCTCCGTGAACTCTTATTTCATCAATTAACATTTCCAAATTCAAAATTGTGATGTTAACCAAAATTCCGCGAACTTCTTCCAGGACGAAAAAAAAAAAAAAAAAACGGAAAACGTGAATGGTAAATAGAAAAATAGCGCTAAACTATCTTATTCTCCAAATTTTAAAAACCTAAGAAAAATTTTTGTTGTGAGTTCCTATAAATCTTGAACCTATAGTAATTTATAAAATTGACTTTTATTCTTCAATTCCAGCTCAAACTTAAAGAGCGCAATTCATTCCTCTAATTCATTTAAAACTAATTTTATTTAATTATACAAAACTAATATAATAAAAAGTATACGTACACGTGCAAAGATGCAACATATCGAGCGGAACTCCATAAATGAAACTCCGTTGCTGTTTCTATAAGATCAGTCACGAGTCCACAGTGTGACCCAAATTTTCTAACCCTTCACCTAAAAAATGCTCACATCTCTATGTTTTACGAGTTGCTTTTGGTCTCTTCTGCTCAAGTACACCTCATACAATCATCACTTGTACATACAATCACCTGCTATAGAAAATTCATAATGCAGACATGCCAACCTCCAGATTTGAAAAAGAGGGAGACATTTTCAATTATACATACACGATCACAAGGGCCAACATTTACTTTATTTAACTCATGTACAAATAAGGTAGAAGGGGCCTATTGAGACAATCTTTTATTTTGGCTATATTTTTCTCAAAATTTTATTTTTTTCCAAAACAAATAAAACGTATTGATTTTTAAAAATTGCTTAGCTGGGTTTTAAAATGATCTGATCAGTTTTTTAAAAGACACTTTTTTTAGTCCTCACTCATCCATACATATTTTATATCTAGACAGTATTACCAATATAAAATATTGACTTACCTATATATTTTTTTTGTACTTTAGAGCTTTAATTTATGGATTTACATTTCTTCATATGTATATTTCTTGATTATAGTTTTTTTCATATTTACAGTTGAGTTCTACTTACAAATAAGTCCTATTTATAAATTACATGATACTCCTTTAAAGAAGAAATTGTTGCAGATTTTGGCGGAAGCAATTGAAAACTCAAACTTGCAAATGGTACAAAATGCATACGATTTATCCTTTTTCGAAGAGATAATAAACGAATATTCCTCGGAATAGGCCTTGGTAAATACTATCTGGTATTTCGTTTTAAATTCTTTCGATGACATCAGATCTGGACTGATGGAAAAAGAAATGCACAACAAAAAAATTTAAATTATTTAATATTTCGGCGATACCCCTAATACGACAAAATAGGCAGAGATATATACAAATTCTCACTAGAGCCGAAAACCCGTGGCGATAGTCACTAGTCAACAAGCTTGGACATGATACCGCGGCAAAGAGCTAATGAAGAATCCGTAGAGGAATGACGTCAAGCATTCGAAATTTGAGGAGAATGTGGTCGCGGGAAGAGCTGGATTTTTCTCTCCTCGCTCTTTTACTGCTTTTTTTATTATTACAATTTATTTGCTCCGATTTCTCGAAAATACTAAAAAGCGGGAGGAAATCGGTGAGAATCGGAAGGCTGGAGAAATTGTTAAAAAGCTGGAGACTCCCGCCAAAAGCGGGAGAGTTGACAGGTCTGATAATGGCTATTATATCTTTCAAACAGGCTGAAAAGTTTAACAGTGTTTATTGAAAATATTAACATATATATTTTTTTTATATATCCGTTTTGCACCTCTGTTAAATCAAGCTAGACATAAAATGGATACTGATAACTTTGAAACATCCCACGATCCAAGTCGAATCACTAAATCTACCAAGCCTTATCCCCTTACAAATTAATCACCTAATCAAACAATATTTTAAGTACCTTCTACATGAAAATGCATGAGCTATATAGGCTTGGGGCGACGTAGTTCGTTATCGTTTTAAAATCGAACCAGGATCTGTAAACAGCTCGTCTAGTTCTATTAATCCAATCAACTCTTGCGTGCCACAAATGATGATCTTGGCTAATTTAACCCGCTATCATGAAGAGTCAACAAGGCATCATGTAAGCAAGGAGTTAATCAACTGTTCCTGCGGTGAAGTGATAATCGATTTAGTTTTAGATGCCTATAGTGTATAACAGCTCATTTTGTCGGTCGTATGTGTCTTTAACTTGAAGATTGGATGTATTCTCATCATGGGCTTTGGTGAGATATGAAGAAATGTTTGCTATTAACATTAAAGGATTAAGATTGGTAAGTCATTGCTCCTGATCTTAAAATTGAGATTTTTCGAAAGTAGAAAGAAATAGATACTGCTCATAAAATTAAAGGTCTTTCTATAAATTTTTAGATATAAAGGGTGCTGATTACTGGGACATTTCGCCCCAAATTAGACCTGGTGTTGCTCAGAACGGGATGCTAATACAACTAAAAAAACTATTGCGACATTTTAGATATAACTTCACGTTATTATATTTAGAGAAATGTTATCAACATGATTTAACTAAGTATTTTGAGAGAAGAAAGCATTGCGATATGCATCAAAAGAAGCGCACATTCTATTCAGAAATATTAATGCATATTTTAATTTTTTGACGTTATCTACGAAAAGTCCTCTAAGGCTTTCCATCTAGAACTAACTATAAAATAATGAAGATGAATAAATTTTCATCCCAAACCGTTCTTACATAACACCATAGCATACCCCCGAACTCGGCGCCTAAACGGCACCCTGTCGGTTGGATGAGTATGTGTGAAACTTTATTGAAAACCACAGACACTTTATATTTTAATTTTTATTTGAAATAAAATTCTCAATGGTACTACCTGCAATGGCCTGCTGAGTGGACTTATCCATGTTCAGCAAAGACAAGTTGTATTGATTATAGAAGCATCTCTTGAACTACCTATAATTCTTCTCATCAAATATATGACCATTTCATTATTCGTTCTATTCAAAAATTTGGTGCTTTGATTTTTTTTTTTAAATCAATATTATTGGGCAACTTTGGGCAGCTGGGCTTTGGAATCTATACTTGCGTGCGATGTCCAATCTATCGCACTCAGTCATGAAATTTGGCACACAGGTAGCCGTAAAGGTGATTCAATGCTCCTCGAAGCCGGAATTGTAAAATTGTATCTAGAAAACTTTTTATTTAATGTTTTGGGTCATTTTTGGCACGTTTACGGCTGTATTATCTTTTCTAAAGATCGTTGAAAACAATCAATGCACCATCGGATAGAACAAACAATTTTCGTTCTAATGAAGTTTGTTTTGAGCTTCAAACGTAATTTACTGAACTTTGAGAAATTTTTAAAAAATAGTCAGTTGTCATCGAAATTTAATTTTTGTTTTTAAATTTGCTGCAACCAACGTTCTAATAACACTATTATATTCAATTTTTTTCAGCTTATAACTGGAGTGGTTCTGTCGTATTTAAGATAAGAACGGTTAAAATATCTTTTCCCGTTTTTTTTTAAATTAATTTTTACCTGGTTAGTTGAAAGATATTTTCATCTACCGCGACACTTTTCCGGAACGCTGGGCAATTTCATTGGCTGACGGTGCAGAGAGCAGGTGACGTCATAACCTTCAACTGAATGACTTCGATTATTATTTTCTGCAGTGTCTTAACGTGTTTATGTGTCGCATATTTTATTTGCTTTATAATAATCATTTTCACGTTGCAATTTTTTAAATATTGTTTCGGATTAACGTACTCTGTATTTTCTGCAGTTGAAATGTCATTATCGCGAGGAAAAATAAGAGGGAAAATCAATGTGTATCTTTTTTGTTTTCAGAACTTTTTTTATGCCATTGTGGCGTTTTTTTTTTTCATTTTGTTGAAGTCCCTATTCCACGAGCAACGCCGTGCGCGTACTGTTAGAAATCTATACTTATAAAAACGAAATGTTTGCGCGCGTGCTTGCGCGCGATGTCCAGACGAATCAATCACACTCACAGCCATGAAATTTGGCACACAGGTAGTCGTAAAGGTTACTCAATGCACCTCGAACCCCAAATTTTAAATTTTATTATTTAATATTTTTTGTTGTTTTTTGCTTTAATTTCTCAATAGAACGGTTTTGGATAATTGTAAGAAAAAAGAGATACACCATCGGAAAGAGCAAACGATTTCCGTTCTAATGAAATTTGTTTCGTATATACGTCTAACTTTATTTATTGAATTTTGAGAAATTTTTGAAAAATAGTCACTTTTATGATAATTTTTAATAAGGATTTCTTCAAATTCTCGCATCTGACGTTCTAACACCTCTATAATTTTCATTTTTTTCAGCTTATGACTAGAATGTTTCTGTCGGATTTAAAACAAGAACGGTTAAAATATCTTTTTCCGTTTTCTTTAATTAATTTTTCCCTGATCAGTTAAAACAGTTTTTTTGCTATCGAGATTTAACAGCGAGAGTTTCTCCGGACGGTCCCAGAAAGCATTGTTGCACTTTCATTGGCTAGTGCGTGACCTTCCTCGCGGCAGGTGATGTCATATGCTTTCACTCCCAGCGTGCATTTCTACAATCCGATTCCTTCCGGCAGGTGACGTCATTACATTCGCGTCATTGTCGAGAGAAAAATTAGCGGGAAAATCAATAATGTGTATCTTTTGTTTTGATTTCAAAACTTCTTCGTGTCGTTGTGGACATTTTTTTTCCCATTTTGTTTAAGTCCTGATTCCGCGGGCAACGCCGTGCGCGTACTGCTAGTTCCTGATATAAGCAAAAGACTTAAAAAAATAAATTCAAACAATTCAGACCTCTCCATAAGGAGCTGGTGCAGATTAAATCTGCAAATGCAAATTCAGTTTCTTCTTAGATCTTTATTTATCAGGATTCGCTTTTAGATCTGTTCTAAGTCGAAAAAGAATTTGAAAGAGAAATACGCACATTTAGAATTCAATAATATGTCAACCTGTAAAAAAAAGTTTCGTCAGACGTCCCATTATTGAGAGTAATCAATATCGGTACGAATTTTTTTTTCTCAGTAAAAGCTGTTACGTTTCCAATACTTTGAAATATAAGAAACTCTCTGAAAGATGCAACCATAAAGAAAGTGTTTTAAGTCTAACTTCGTTACTTTTTACAA